>BQNB010080894.1:14955-29789 GCA_026074375.1 Tanacetum coccineum
TCGTGACGTTTCAGACTTGTCTTACGAGAGCTTTCTCCTATCTGAAATGCTTGAGGTAGGTCAGAAGTAGAGGAAGATGATCGGTCACAGCCTCGTTTCTTAAGTGGCAAAAGTATATCAAGTGAAAGTAACGACCTCGTCACGCAACCTAGGGTAATATGTCAAGTCTTAGTGTGATGGTTTATGTTTTAAAACTTCATAAAGTTTAACGTATTACTTTGATTTATTAATTTATGGAAATATTGTATCACTGTTCGGGCTATCATAATCCAGAGGCCATGTAGTATCGTTTGAGGAGTCAGGGCACTTTAAATCGTAAACCCAGCAAACTCGTCAAAACAAATACCCAAATGGAACCCCTCATATGAAATTCCCTAGTAACGTGATACGATAAGATTTTTAAGTTTCTTCAAAAGCTAGTCGATGATAAATTACGTTAATTATATAACGTAATTGTTTTATAATGCGTCGATCGTTGATTAATAGCGATAAATGTATCGGGTTTTAATAAAATCGAGTCTTATAATATTAATATATATTTTTATAATTTATATAAAATAAATATTATATTTTATATTTTTAAGTTTGCAAAAATGGCAATAAATACCCTTGATTTATAAACTTTTACAAATTTAGTCCTTTATATATAAAGTATATGTAATTTAAACCTTTAACTTTGAAACTTGGCAAGATAGGTCCTTATAGTTATATCTTTAGGAAAATGACATTTTCAGCCCCTCTAGTTATAAATTTCAGAAAGTTACGATATATACCCCTATGCATGAAAACATTTGCAAATCAAGTCCAAAATTCATAATTTTGATATTTTTGAAATCCAAAAGAGTTTTGCAGGTCATGGCTTATTAGAATAAGCTAAAATAAGATGTTCTAACGTAACAAAAGTTTAGAAAAAGGATTCGTTAGCTAGAAAATCAAAACGGGTCGTTTTTAGGGTTTTAACCAAAAACGCATGGGTTTGTGGTTCAAGGGATCAAACAAGAGTTTATATAGAATCTAACAAGGCTAATAAAAGTTCTAAAACAGATTATGAGCTTATGGAACAAGGTTTTGAGCTTACTTGAGCTAAAATGGGTCGAAATGGGTTGTTTGAGTTCGTACGCCTAGAAACGACTTCAAGGGTTTCTTTTTCTTGATTCTTGGCTTCAATTCTGATCTTAGGGCTTCACTTCTCTTCTAAGACATGGCTAGATCACAACCTTGAGAGTGTTTTGAGTTTAGATGATGAGATATGAACATATGTATGTATGCGTGTGTATTTATAGTGTAGGAGAGAATTGGAGGCCAAGTTTGAGTAAAGTAGGGATCAAGTAGAGTGGAGTGGTGGCCAAGGGTTAGATAGGGTGAGTGTTGGGAGCTAGGAGGGTAGCTATGCAAGGTGTAAGGGTGCATGAGGGTTCGGTTATTAAGGGGGTGACGAGGAGGGGGTGTTTGATTGGTAACCAAGTTGTTGTAGAAAACAAGTAGGCAAGGAGGTGAGTAAGGTGTTTAACCAAGCTACTAGGTAGGGTGGTGAATAAGGTGGAAGGGTGCTAGCTTGGTTTAAAATGGGTTAAAAATAAATAAAGGGGTATCGGGTTTGGTTTGGTTTTGGGTTAGGGTTTTAGTATTTAGGACGTGGATTAGGATTAGGATTAAGGATAATTTAGGGTTTAGGATTATGGTTTAGTGTTAGGATTAGGGTTTAGTTTTAAGGTTTAGGTTTTAAAATGAAATTAGGGTTTTAAAATTAGTTTAGGGTTTCATTTAGGGTTTTAGGTTTTAGGACGTGGATTAGGGTAATTAGGGTTTGAATGTTCTGCAATAGGGGCTTGTAAGTTGTGTTTAATTAGTGGTAAGAAACTAGAAGAAAAATGGTGGTAAAATGAACTTATTTGAATCTGTGCTTTATTGATTTGTACATTGAGCTTAAACGTGTTGTACCATGGTTTTAGAGGGGAGAATGATTCAAATATTATGCTATGATACTTGTACACATGCCTTGAATACTTGTACATTCATTTTATATGTATACATTTCATATAATTAGGGTTTGATATAAACGTTTAACGTTTAAAGTTCATTTTGAAATAACATTGTAAATGATGTGTTAAATAGGTAATGTACTTGGTAAAAATAATATTAGGATATAGACTTGACATATTAGGATGTTTACATGATATAAACATAGATATAGATGACATTGGTAGAGGTTGCATGAGCTCGTTTACTTTAGTTATGTAAACCACATTACATAATGGAATAAAGCGAAAAATTTCCATGTAAAAAGGTGGTATATATAATAGATGAATATTACAGTGCATCTAATTTAATAGATGGATAATTATAGTGATGAAAATTATGGGTTGTTATAGCAGAGCTCCAAGAAATCAAGACAAAAAGAAGGAAAGCTCAAGAAGGAGTGTGCCTGTGGAAACATCTACTTCCATAGCTTTGGTGTCATGTGATAGTCTTGGTGGATATGACTGGAGTGATCAAGTAGAGTAAGGGCCTAATTATGCACTCATGGATTACTTATCTTCAAGTTCTGACTCATAGGTATCTAATGATTCAAATTGTTCAAAATCTTGTATGGAAACTGTTAAATTACTTAAATCTCAAAATGATCAACTATTAAGAGATTTAGAGAAATCTAGTTTAATGGTTTTAGGTTATAAAACAGGTTTAGAATTAGTGGAAGAAAAACTTGAATTTTATAAAAAGAATGAGTCTGTTTATGTAGAAAAGATTAATGGATTAAAATGGGATATTCAAGTAGGCGAAATAACTATTTGTGAGCATAGGAAGAAGCTTGAAACACTTCAAAAAGAAAAAGAAAGCATTTAATTTAATGTAGATAAATTTGAAAATGCATCTGAAAGTTTAAACAAGCTCATAGAGTGTCAGATTGTTGATAATTGCAAGAAAGGTTTAGGCTATGAAAAATATAATGCAGTTCCACCTCCATACACAGGAAATTTCATGCCTCCAACACCTTATTTGTCTTTTACTAGTTTAGATGAGTTTGCTAATAAGCCTGTAGTTGAGAACATAAAGTCTGATGAAGAAGTGTCTAAGATAGTTAGGAATAATAGTGATGCCCTAATTATTGAAGAATAGGTGTCAGATAGTGAGGAAGAAAATGTGTCTCTGCCTAAAACTAAGAAGAAAACAGTTAAGCCTAGTATTGCTAAGATAGAGTTTGTCAAACCTAATCAACAAGAGAAAACTACTAGGAAAAGTGTTAAACAAGCTGAGAAACGTAGGCAAAACACTCACAGTCCAAAAGGCAATCAAATAAATTGGAACAATATGATGTCTCAAAGACTAGGAAGCAATTTTGAGATGTTTAATAAGGCCTGTTATGTGTGTGGAAGCTTTGATCATTTGCAGGTTGATTGTCATTACCATAAAAAATAGTTTCAAAATCAATGGATGGTAAAACCTGTTTGGAACAATGCTCAAAGGGTGAATCATCAAAATTTTGCTAAAAAGACTCACCCTTATGCTAAAAAGAACATGGTTCCAAGAGCAGTACTAATGAAGTCTGACTTAGTATCAATTAATACTGCTAGACAAAATATTTCAAAAACAACAGTATCAGTTAATACAGCTAGACAAGTTAATAATGCTCATTCAAAAACAACAGTGAATGCTGCTAGACCAATGTCATATCTTTCTAAAACAACACATTCAACTGTTAAGAGGCCCATTAATAATAACACAACATTTAAAAACAGTAATATTAATCAGAGGGTTAATACTGTTAAGGATAAAAATGCTAATGCTGCTAGGCCAAAAGAAAAATGCAAATTTCAAATCTAAAAGTCCTAAATGATTTAAAATAATTTTAGATAAAGATTATATTTTTTGTAAATTTTATTTTTTATGAATTAAAAACAGATTTAATCTAAAAAATATTATTAAAAATATTAAACTTAATTTATAAAATCTAAAAACAATTAGAAGGAAATTACTTTTATCTTGTTCAAAACTTAAGAAAAAATAAAAATGGGTTCACCAGTGTTTTGAATAAGCTGGAAATAAGCCAAAAGGGTGTAAACGCTTAACTGCAAAAAGGGGTTAAATGAATACAGAGTGCAAACTAAAACAGAAAAGACCCAAGGGCGAGATGGTAGCAGGTGTTGGTGTAAAGTGTTGGGGGTTAAGGTAGAGGTCTCGGGTTCGAACCTGAGGCTTCCCTATACTCCCAACATTTTTTTAAATGAAAAAGCTATATAAGACTAAAATAAGCACTTTTAAAAAAGGAACTTTTCTTAGAAACCTCAAATAAGCTACTTAAAGTGACAGAATGGCCTAAAAAGCTTTAAGGCATTCTACACTTAACAGATTATGCAACAAACTTCTATAAGCTAAACCTAGACTAATTATAGCACTGCTAGGAACCTTAAACCTAATCTAATAAGCAAACTTAAACCCAACAGTAAGATTTATAATAGCTAGAAAGCTCAAGAAAGAAAATAAGCTAGTTTTGGAAAAGCTTATTAAAACAGACTACAAGGGCACTTTTAAGCTAATTTTTAAGCTAGTAAAGCTAAAATCTAAACCTTAAAAAGTTAAAACAGATTAAGCTAGTACTACTAAGAATAAGAAAAAGCAAAATTTAAGCAGTTTGAATAACTAACAAGCTAGATAAAAGCTACTTGAAGATGGCAGATTACACTAAACTTTGTTTTTGGTATTTTTCAAATTTTAAAAAAGGCTAAAAGCTAAACTGCAGCCCTAAATTCAGATGTGAAAATAAGCTCTAAAACCTCTAATAAGCTGAAACAGATCAAGACCTATATCTAAAGACTTTGTGCTATCAAATTCAAGACCTAAAACAGATTTTTGCTTACTTAAATCTAAGCTTAAAAAGTGACTTTTTAGACTTTCAACTAAGAACAAAAAAACAATTGGCAGATTTAGGTAAAGACTAAAACAACTAATGCAGGACCAACTTAACTACTTCTAATGCAAACTTGTGATGAAAATGAAACATAAACAACACCTTTAAAACATCAAAAGACCAAGATCAAAGAAATGCAGTTTGGTGTATCAAGAACATCATAGTTTCAAACTTATGATAGACAAAACCTTAAATCCAATATTTAAACCTTAAAAACTTCTTAAAACTGATTAAATCTCCTTAATATGACTATTGAAATTCAGATTTGAAACTCAAATGACTCAAGCAACACTAACATGGGTTAGTGCTGCTAGTGCCAAACACCCCTTTATAAACTGTTTTTGCATTTTAACCTTGATTTTAACTGTTTTAAGCTAAGATTTTTAAAAACAGATGACAAACTAACAATATTAAGACTTAATAAGCAAAATCCAACCTTCAATAAGCACTTAACAATAAGCAAACATAATAAGCAATTTTAAGCTAAATAAGACAATTTTATATAAAAACATAAACAAAGAAGATTTAAATAATAAGCAAGCATCAATAAGTAATAGACAACATAAATAAGCATAAATAAGCAGTAAAAAGAAAAAATTAAATAGTCTAATAAGCTGAGATAGTAAATAAGCATAAAAACTATAAATGAGAACTTACTAAGTCCTTTGCTTAAACAAGGACATAAACTGCTCTTAGAGCTTTTCTACAAGCTCTAGCTTGTTTAAAAACAAGCTAGTGAGGTCTTATAATCCATTCCAAATCCGGCTTATTTTCCACAAACAAGCTGAGGTATTTTAGGGGTGGATTTTTGGTGAAAACAGCTTAAACTCTATAAGCTTATGGAAAAGCTTATATTGCTTAAGTAAAACAGCTTAAGTTTAAGAGAACAAGAGCTTATAAGATGCTTATCAAACCATTTTTAACACAATGAAACATGAACATAAAAACAGAATTTTAACATAAAACTTCAATTTTCATTAAAACCTTAAAAACAGTACAAGACTTGAAAAGAAAATTACAATAAGCTAACATAAACTTAAAATAAGCTGTAAAAATACAAGAAAAGATTGATAACTGGATGCCTTAATGTGTGAAACTAGTCCTCTATTTATAGTGGTCTTGAGAAGCATCTAGGCCTTGAGGTGTGTTTCTTCTGTGAGAGGATTTGAGAGTGCTCTCCAAGCCATCAATCTTAGCCCTTGAATCCATTTGTGCTTCTTCATCTTTGATCTCAGCCCTTGATTTGATTCCATGTCCCATCAATCAATCACTTATCATAGGATTCCCAACGTGGTCTTGTCATCTTCTGGGAGAATAGATTAAGGGGGTTTGTCGGGTTGCAAGGAAGAGTGAAAAGGGTGAGTGGTTTTATTTACCCTGTGTTAATTGTTACCTTATGTAAAAGGTATGGAAAGGAGGGAGACGATGAATAGTAAATTTTAACCAAGGAAGGTTTGACCCGTGTTTAAAAGATCTTGGACCCGGGTTATGATTGGGCTTGGTATTGGGCTTTTGATGGGTTAAAGGATTTAATGGATTGGATTTGGACTTAAAGGTTTAATAAATAAGCTTAATGGGCTGACTCGGCCCATTAACTTGGGTACGGGTTGGTCCATTTAAGATGCACACTTCTTTGGCTTTGACTTTTCACGCTCTTTCCATTCTCGTGCTCGGTTTTGTCGGTTTTTGCTTTGTTTTTGTCCTTTAGTGAATATCCGTTACCTGCACAACACAAATAGCAAAACACACATATATTTGGCATTTTATGTCCGTTTTTGGTCATTTAGGCTCGTTTTTATAGGTAAAAGGTATGTGTAATTAAGCACATACCAAAATCCCCCATACTAAACTATTGTCGTGTCCTCACGCAATGCCATAAGTAAACACTTTAGAAAACCAAGAATCTCAATCCCTCCTGACTAATTACCTCGAAAAGTAGCTAAGTGTTCATAAAAGGGAATTAAAGAATCATTAGTTTTTAAAATCCCCGTTTTAACCATTTTTACATATTTACACTTATTACCACACATATTTTTGTATTTTTCCTTTTTCTTATTTTTTTATACTTTTCTTTTTAGCAACTAACTAGAGTGTTTGGACTTTCATTATTTTCATAACTTTTAGGGTTACAGAATAAGAAGCACTTCAATCCTAAAATGCCCAAAAAGATAAATTCATCGTCCTTGATTTTTCACCTGCCCCAAACCAAGCTTAAAAACGAAATCACCGTTAAATAAAAGTTAAGATGCTAACACTACTCATATTTGTAACTTGTAAACTTTTCACCCCCGACAATTATTATATCTTAGGTGAATGTGCTTATTTCGAATTTAAACCATGGATAAACCTTTTTAAGAAAATTGCAATATTTCTATGCTTCACGTTCCACCTAAGAATTATGATTTTGAAGGCGAGATCATTCCATGTAGCGACTTTTTTCTCGGCACATCCCAGCCGAGACCGGCTTAGGTGACCAGGCTTTTGACACCCCACAAAGAATAGTATCGGAACTCACAGACCTTCAGTTTCTAAAACTCTTAGGCTTCCCATTAAATAAACAATTCATTTAGAAAAATCACAAGTTAAAATGAAATAGTCTTCAAAAGCATATTTAAATTTAAGAAAAAAAGATTTTCCCTATATTTATTAAATCACATATATTACACTTAATATAATTATACATCCTTTAAACGAAGGAAATCCTTGACCTTTTTGAAGGCTGCAACATCGGTTGTGAGCCGGCAAGATGCAACAAACTTTTATCAGTCTCGGATTATTATTCTTACTATGGGCCTTCTTTTGAAGACTGCCACATCGGTTGTGAGCCGGCAAGAGGCAGTAAACTTTTATCAGCCCACAGTTTTTATTATTATTTTTATTTTTTTTACAACATTTATTACGCGGTATATGGAAAATTTTCTTTTTAGAAAATTTAAGTATATAGCTGAACTAAGACTAAATAAATTAATGTTATCGACTACATTAATAAAGCTTCAAATTCAAAAATTGTTGATTTAAGTTTAATTTTCGAAAATAGCACTTATTATTAGTCAGGTTAGGAGCTTATGGGAGAAAAAGCCACAAATTACACTTATGAGCTTGTAAGATATCCAACTAATCCTTGTTTAGCATCAAACTTATATTTAACTCTATCATTTCTCGTTCTTCGCAAATTTAAAATCTTTAATAAAAAGATCCGCGAATGCTTAGTCAAATAAACTAGCTTAGTCAAGTTTATAAAGGTTAAGGGACAAAGCTAAGAGCTCAACACGCTCGATCGAGTCAAAATTTATTCTTATTCTACCCAGCAGGAAAGTCAAACATTGTGACAAAACACTTATTTTATTTTTGGAATTTTTTTAATTTTTGCATAAAATCACAATATTTTTTTAAATTTTGGTGGTAAAAACGGGATTACGTGAAAACAACGACTGCAGGCACAATCAAATCGATAGATTCCCCCCCCCCCATACTAGAACTGAACATTGTCCTCAATGTTTTAAGAAGGGTTTCTACGTAAATCTAAAGCCGTTTATTAAGTATGCTCAAAGATAAACGTTAGTCGATAAGATTTAGGATATTGGATTCCCATAATCATGTTAAGGATTGAAGCTCGAGTGAACGAAGGACAAAACCACGAGCACGAGAGTCTTTATAATCCGGGGCAATCCTGGACATACAACACAAACCACGAAACACGAGAAAGGAAAAGGCGAACCTCCTCACGTCACACTTATTTATTACTACTACTATAATTATATTAGGATAAGCATGGGTTGCCACCCACGAAGCGCTTGTTTATTAATGAGTCACTAAGCTTGACTCGTCCCCGAATTTAGTTGTCCATGGGGAAGGTTTGGAGATCCGGGACAACCATGGGTGGTATGTCCCCTCCAAAATAGTGCTTGAGTCTATGACCGTTCACCTTGAAATTTGGTTCGTCGGTTTGAGATAACTCGATGGTACCATAAGAGAAAACTTGGGCAACAGTGAATGGTCCGGTCCAACGGGTTTTGAGCTTGCCCGAGAAAATCTTTAATCGAGAATTGAAGAGAAGGACTCGATCACCAACGTTGAAAACGCGGTTTTTAATCTTGGAGTCATGAATCTTCTTCGTTTTCTCTTTGTAGATTAAAGAGTTCTCGTAGGCTTGATCCCGGAGTTCATTTAATTCATTCATTTGAACTTTCCGGTGATCACCCGCGGTCTTAAGGTCAAAATTACAATGTTTTAAGGCCCAATAGGCCTTGTGTTCAAGTTCGATAGGAAGATGACAAGCCTTTCCGTACACTAGCTTATAAGGAGTGCACCCGATGGGTGTTTTGAAAGCGGTACGGAAGGCCCATAAAGCATCATCTAACTTATCGGACCATGAAGCATGATTTTCGCCTACGGTCCTTTCCAAGATACGTTTCAAACCACGATTTGAAACCTCCACTTGTCCACTCGTTTGTGGATGATACGCGGTAGAAAGACGGTGAGTAACTCCATACTTAAGCATGACCTTTGCAAATTGGTCATTGCAAAAGTGAGTACCGCGATCACTAATTATAGCACGAGGAGTTCCAAATCGGGCGAAGAGAGATTTCAAAAATTTAACGACAACTCGGGCATCGTTAGTGGGGAGCGCTTTTGCTTTAACCCATTTAGACAAGTAGTCAACGGCCATGAGAATGTACTTATTCCCTCGAGAAGATGGGAATGCCCCCATGAAATCGATGCCCCATACGTCAAAGATCTCGCATACTTGAATTGCATTTTGGAGTATTTCATCTTTTTGCGAGATTTTTCCTTGACGTTAACAAGCGTCACACCGCGTGACCAAGTCATGGGCATCTCAGTAAATAGTCGGCCAATAAAAACCGAAATGAAAGACCTTTATAGCGGTGTAGTTGGCACTATGATGTCCCTTAGTGGGTCCATTATGGCAAGATACGAGGATTTCGACAACTTCTTGGCCAAAAACACACCGTCTAATCACTTGATTTGCACATATTCTAAACAAGTAGGGATCGTCCCAAAAATATTGTTTAACATCTTTAAAGAATTTTTTCTTTTGTTGGGACGACATCCCTTTCACAATAAAATTCCCCGCATGGTAGTTTGCAATGTCGGCAAACCATGGGGTACTAGAATCACCACGAAAGGTAACCATACCAAGAGTCTCGAGAGGAAATGTTTTGGTAATTTCCTTGTTCTCGAGAACATCTTGGTGGGGATTTTCAAGTCTTGATAAGTGGTCGGCCGCGAGATTCTCCGCTCCTTTTTTATCACGAATAATGACATCAAATTCTTGGAGTAGGAGAATCCACCAGAGCAATCTCGGTTTAGCATCTTGCTTGGCAAGAAGATATTTAAGAGCCGAGTGGTCCGTATACACTATGGTCTTTGATAAGACTAAGTAAGGCCGGAATTTCTCGAAAGCATACACCACGGCTAATAACTCTTTTTCCGTAGTAGTGTAATGTGCTTGAGCATCCGTCATGGTCTTACTTGCATAGTGTATAGGCTAAAAATGTTTGGTCTTACGTTGCCCCAGGACTGCACCAACCGCAAAGTCACTAGCATCACACATAATTTCAAAGGGCAAGTCCCAATCGGGGGCAACTAAAATCGGAGCTTCGGTTAACTTCTTCTTAAGTATATTAAACGCTTCAATACATTCTTTTGAGAAGATGAAAGGGGTATCTTTTTCAAGAAGATGGGTCATCGGCCGGGCGATTTTAGAAAAATCTTGAATAAATCGACGATAGAACCCGGCGTGACCTAAAAAACTTCGAATGCCTTTGACGGAAGTCGGATGAGGGAGTTTAGCTATAACATCAACTTTGGCTCTATCGACCTCAATCCCAGATTTAGAAATTTTGTGGCCGAGGACAATGCCCTCTTTGACCATAAAATGGCTCTTCTCCCAATTTAGAACAAGATTAGTGTCTTCGCACCGTTTGAGCATTTTGTCTAAATGGGAGAGGCAAGAAGAGAAAGAATCCCCGAAGACCGAGAAGTCATCCATGAAGACTTCCATCGTTTCCTCGATCATGTCGTGGAAAATAGCCATCATGCACCTTTGGAACGTGCCCGGAGCATTACATAAGCCGAAAGGCATACGTCGGTAGGCAAATGTTCCATAAGGGCAAGTGAAGGTGGTCTTCTCTTGGTCTTTCGGGTCAATAGGAATCTGAAAGTATCTGGAAAATCCATCTAAAAAGCAATAATACTCATTCCCTGCTAGTCGTTCTAACATTTGGTCCATAAAAGGCAACGGGAAATGGTCTTTTCGGGTAGCATCATTCAACTTCCGGTAATCAATACAAACTCGCCACCCGGTAACTAGTCTAGTCGGTATCAACTCATTATCTTCATTTGTTACTACGGTCATACCACCCTTTTTGGGCACACAATGAACTGGGCTAACCCACGGGCTATCGGAGATAGGGTAAATCAATCCGGCATCAAGGAGTTTGATAACTTCCTTTTTGATAACCTCATGAATTTTTGGGTTAACCCTTCTTTGATGTTGAATTGCCGGTTTAGAGTCAGAGATTTTCCAAGCGATGGCACGCTTGTGTGACTTTAAAACCTTTAGAAGTCGGACCTTCTCATCTTCTTTTAAGTTTTTAGCAATTATGACGGGTAGTTTATCGGTACCCTCCAAAAATGCATACTCAAGATGAGAAGGTAAATCCTTGAGCTCAAGCTCCGGAGGATCATCAATAGAAGATTTAATCGTTTTAATTTCCTCAAAATGAAGTTCTTTTAGAGGGAGAGGAGATGATGGATCATCGTTTAATAACTTCTCGAGTAGAAGAAGGTCTCCCTCCGGATCAAAATCGGCATCATCAATTCTCGGTTGAATTGAATCATTTGTAAGACAAGCTTTGATTTCTTCCAAAATGAAGTCACCTCCCTCAAAAGGAGTGAGAGAGGGGAAATAAGTAGAAAGGATATGATCTAAAGACGGAGTGGGATTGCCACTTGTAGAACTATCTGAAAATCCGAGCACTTCTTGAGCATACTCCTTACATGAAACATCGATGACATCGATTCAATTAACCAATTCAACATCATTGTAGGAGTATCTCGAAGTTTGACCAACTTTAAAGGTTACGGCTTCATCATCATCTCGGAGAGTTAATTCTTCACCGTAAACATCAATCAAAGAACGTGCCGTCCTCAAAAAGGGTCTCCCGAGAATTATGGGAACCCGAGGATCGACAACATAATCAACGACTACGAAGTCGGCCAGAAAATGGAACTTTCCTACTTTTACAAAGACATCTTCCGCAATACCAGATGGACTAGTAGTCGATCGGTCTGCAAGTTCAAGAATCATTTGAGTAGGAGTAAGTTCGGGGAGTGAGAGCTTCTTCCATATGGAAAAAAGGCATCAAGTTGATGCTTGTACCAAGATCGGCCAAGGATAAGCATTCAACTAACTCCGGAAAATCACATGGAATAAGAAGCTTGTCGGGGTCTCCAAGTTTTCCGGGAAACTTTTTTAGGATAACCGCCGAACAATTTAACATTATGTTCATTCAAAATGCGGTGTTTTAAATATATAATATAATTTATCTAAGGTCACGAAACAATATGTAATTTTTTCATTTTTTTTTCTCCTTTTTTTTTTTTTCTTACTTTTTTTTCTTATTTATTTTTTCTTATTTTATTTTCATCTTCTTATTTTCTTTTTTATTTCTTTTCTTTGTTTATCAAGGAGACTTTTAACATTGGCAGCAAATTTATCGGCATATGTAGAAGAGCATTCCGCGAAACTGAGGCTTGAAATGTAATCCCCTAAAGATTTCAACAAAATTTCGAAGCTAGATATCAGCTTTTTTCACGGAGCCTTCTGTTTGTTAGCTCTTGAAGGATAAGGTATAGATGGTTTAGGCTTAGGAGCAACAACAGGCTTATCAATTGGAGCTTGAGTTTGGACTACCAAAGGTTGGATGTTTTCGGTACTTGGTTGCACCGTATCCTTTGTCACCTCGGGTTCCCGTTCCACCACCTTGGGAAGAGGAGAGAGAGGAGGTGGAATTGGAGGTCCATCATAAGAAATACCACTTCGGGTGGTGATTGCTTTCAAGTCACCTCTCGGGTTAGCAACGTTGTTGCTAGGAAGTGAACGCGAACCCGAAGAAGAAGCGGTATTCATTTGGAAAAAACTAGCCATCATATTCTTAAGCTCATTGGTTTGATTTGACATTGAAGTTTGTATTGAAGTTTGCATTTCATTTCTCAATTCATTTTTCACATTATTTATTTGATTTTGCATATCTTTTATATTAGCATCATTTATCTTCTTGTAGTTCGAAAGATCATTCGAAGGTCCAACTTGAGCTTGCTGAATCGGAGCTTGATAATTCGGATTTCCTTGATTGTAATTATTTCCTCTGTTTTGATTGTATCCTTGATTGTACCGGGTTTGATTATTTTGCAAATTTGGTTGAGCAAAACCCGGTGGTCGAATTTGGTTAGCTACACTCTGAGGACGGTATCCGGTATTTCCCTGATTGTAGTTCACTACGGCTGCTGAAACATATCCTTGAATATTATCTCGATATTCTGGAAAAACGTTGCCATCGGTGGCAAGACATTGGTGGTAAGGATGCGGGCCACCACAAGTAACACAAATTTCCTCAACCGATTTCACGGAAGCTGAAGGAGAAGATTTCTAAAGAAGCATAGCCTTAACAGCATCGGCAAGAGCGGCAATCTCGGGAAAATGAGGGGTCGAAGAAGAAGGAGCATTCGTACTCACTTTTGTAACAACCGATTTGTTCCGTGAGTTGCAAACTTTTGATTTGTTTTCAATAATTGTCAAAGCATCTCGAGGAGTTTTAGTCAAAAGATTACCACCGGCGGCGGCATTCAAAGAATCTTGATCGGTTGGGGTTAAAGCACTGTAGAAGGTATCAAGTTGATGCAATTCCATAAAACCGTGATATGGGCATGCACGAAGGAGATCCTTGAAACGGTCTCATGCCTCACTAAACGTTTCCTCAAACTTTTGTTGAAAATTTAAGATTTCATTTCGGAGATTTGTAGTTTTGGAAGGAGGAAAGAATTGGTTAATAAACTTGGAAACAAGGTCTTCCCAAGTAAGAATAGAATGAGGGGGTTCTTTTTCGAGCCAAATCCGGGCTGTCCCCTTGATAGAAAATGGAAAAAGCATAAGCTTAATCGACGAATTAGGCACATCTTTATACTTAATCGTGGAAGTAATCTTGCGTTTAACCCTAACGAAAAGTGAGCATGAGGATCTTCTTTCTCAAATCCGTAAAATTGTTTTGAAGTTACAAGATTTAGAAGACCATGTTTAAGCTCAAAATTCTCCCAAGAATAGCGGGAATAACGATAGCATCTTCGTAACCCTCGGTGGGTGCTTGGAGTAATTCCGCCATAGTACGTTGATCGGCCATCGTAACTACGGAAGTCTCTTCAAGAGAAAACAGTTCGACTCTTTGCTTGGAACGTCTACGATTACGACATTTCGGAGTCGTGGAAGATTCGACAATTAAATCCGTTGAAGAGCGAGTGCGCATGCACTAAAAATAAAATAAGAGAAGTAAAAAGAAAAATATTTTTGTAACCGATAATCGAACAAGCGTACGGTAGCTCTCTAGAAAAGGCACAAAGAAGCGGAGGAGCGGGTAAGCGCGAAGCGTTTTAAAAACTTTCTCCTTTCGGGTCGAAGATCGTAGGATCAACTCTCCTTATACCTCTTTTATAGTTTGTAATCTAAAGGTGAGCCGATTTCACAAGTGACACAACGGTTGTTTTTGTTGTTTTTTAATTAATTTTTTTTGGGTTTTTTTAAATACTTTAGGAAAAGTATTTTTTGGTTTTTCTAATAAATCTACGATAATAAATCGAGAAAAATAAAATATTTTTTGTATTTTTTTAGTTTTATATAAAAGAAAATAAC
>BQNB010080895.1:0-29788 GCA_026074375.1 Tanacetum coccineum
CTTTGAATTTCAGCCGTTGGATCTAATTGATGATGTGTTCGAACCAATAAGAGATTGCCACGTGTGCATAATGATGTGGAGGTGGGAAAATACGAGGTGGGAAGGAGTAGGGAGAAGCAGGGAATGAGTTTGGGAAGTTGGGTTTGTTGGGCATTTTTGGCGGGAAAAGAGGTTGGAAAACAGTTAGGGGAAATTGCCCGCGTGTGTGTTTGAAAAGTTTGGGATAATTACAAAAGTGGTCCTTGTGTTTGACTTTGAAAAGTGTAGTGTTAAAATAACTTTCAAAGTTAACACTTCTGGCCCTTGTGGTTGTCATCTCCTTTTTCCTCTTAATAAACCATTTTTCTAACTTTGTCATCTTTTGTCCTTGGACTTTCAAAACATCCAAATGAGCCCTTATAAACTTGAAAACTTGTCATTATTAATCCTTTGACTTCAATTTGAGCTTCATTGACTTTCTTTTCTTGTTGTCAGGCTGATCCGGCTTTGATAACTTTTCTCAAATCTCTCTCTTGTACTTGTCTTTTCCGTTTCTTGTCGGTTTTGGCTTGTTTTTGCTCTTTTTGACTTTAATATCCTTTCCTGCACATTGAGACACAAAAGCACACATATTTCCTTCTTTTGGCATGTTTTCTTGGCTTTTATTGGCAAAATCCCGGGTATTTAATGTATACAATTTAACACTTATCAAAATTCCCCAAACTAAAGGATTGCCGTGTCCTCACGCAATTTTATTAAGTGTACACTTTGTAAACTAACAAGTTTCCAAAATGCCCTTGTTTTCACCTTTTATGAATCACCTTTTTAAACATCTTAAGCTTTTTCTCAACATTTTATCTCATGGAAACACATTAATGGCAATCATTGCAATTTTGCAACTTTTAGGCTCATTGAAATAGGCTACTCCCGATTAATAGAGCACAAAAGAGGAAAATTCGTCTTCCCTGACTTTTCACTAGACTAAACAAAGCTATTAAACAAGATCATTGTCAATATAAGTCCAAATGGTTAAGCTCTTATACTTACAACTTGTGAACTTTTCACTCCCAAGAATAAATTAATGATTAAGATGTGTGCACTCTTTTCAACTCAACCATAGATCAATTTATCTTTATAGTTGAAATCCATCTAAGCTTTACACTTAAGCCTTGTGAGCTTAAATGTTAATAACATAGATAAACCTCGACTCAAAGCTAAAAGAAATTAGGAAACAAAACTTATAAATTGATTTAAGAAAATGAAATTTTTAACCATTCTTTTATTTTCCATATACTATAAATTATTATTTTTTCAATAGGAATGTTGTTCTTAGTTCGAACCCCTACTTAGGCCTTTCTCCCAAATAGGATATCGCATCAACAACTGGTGTTCTTAGTTCGAACCCCCACTCCGCTGCTAACGTTTGTGGGTTATCGCGACAACACCTTTTTCCTACAAAGCCTAGAATCCAAAGTCCCTTAGTTGCAATCATCACCTAGGCCGCGCTCCCCAGTGATGAATGCCTACGAACCTTGATTCCACGTACATAGTCTTAATCCTTAGTTGCGACCCCATCCGAGTCTCACTCTCAACATGGATACGCCAACGATTAAAACTATATATAGCTTTTATTATTCTATTTTTGCGAATGCTTCATTGGCACGAAAAATAATGCTTTTGCATTAGAAATGCTTCATTGGCATTCTTTTTATAATTATATTTTTTTGAATAATGGAAAATTTTCACTTTAGGAAAATCAACTTATAAATTAAAACAAAAATCTTACTTACATAATAAATGAATTATTTTCCAAAATGTAAGACTTTTTCTAAAGACATTGGTTGGACAAAGTTTAAGATTAAAAAGACACGAATGATAAAGGTGTGTATTAAGAGCTTGTGGGAGTAAAACAGACACAAATCTTCATATACGCATTTTTAGTTTTCCAATAAACCTTGCTGTAAGCAAATACACTAATTTAACTACATCATCTATTATTGCTTTCAACATTTTTAAAATCCAATGCAATAGGAATTTGTGAAAGCTTAGCCCCCACAAAAGGGTAGGTTAAAGAACTAGCTAGGGCATTTTCACCCGGTCAAGTCAAAATTAACTCCTATTTCTCACCAACGGATTACCAAAAAGTGGTGTTTTTCCCCAAACTAAGCTTCTATGAGCTACACTTGTAACAAAAATTTTTAAAATTTTCCACTTTTTTCACAAAAAGGTAATTCAAAAAGATTCAAACAAGGTTGCGTGAAATGCAAGTCAATATCGAAGATATCCTTCCCCAAACTAAAATGAAACATTGTCCTCAATGTTTGAAAAATAAGGGTCAAAAGGAATCTAAACAAAAATTCTAAGGTCATGCCAAAAGAATAGATGTTAGTTCGATAAAGACAAGGATAAGAGATTTCCCACTTTATGAAGAGAAGATTGGAGACCATCAATGGAAATCGCGGGCATTGCTTTGTTCTTCTACAATATTGAACCATGAATCCTCCAAAATCCGGAAAACCTAGACAAACAAACACAAACAACCAACAAGAACGAAAGAGAACAAGCCTCCTCTCATCATTTACATTGTTAGCTCAAAAACGACTTGAAACGGCTTAGTTTTTATTAACCGAGTACAAGCTATACTCGCCCCCGAATTGATTTGTCCTTGGGGAAGCAAAGAGAAAATAGAAAGAAAATAAAAAGGATAAGCATGGGGTGCCTCCCACGAAGCGCTTGTTTATTAAAGAGTCCCCTAGCTTGACTCATTTCCCCAAACTAGGTTCATTATGGTGGGTAATAGTAGGAATGAAGAAATTCCAAGAGGTGGAAACCTCCCCAAACTAGGTATGAAAGATATACCGTAGCATTGTTGATTCCGGGTTCAAAAAACTTTTTAGAAAAGATTTTCAAGAGAGAAAATGTGAACCCAGACAATGCTTTGGTAACATGAAAGTCTATTAAGGGTGGGTGGAGTGGGTCAAAAACATCAAGAGTCAAAAGAGATTTAGATGGTGCTAACTCTTTTGAACTCTTATCCTTAAAAGCATCCTTTTCAAAAGGTTTCTCATGAAATGTTATCCCCGGGTCAAATATCTTTCCCTGAATGTTCATGGGGAATATCATATCCACGAGATTAAAATCCTCATAAAACACATAATCACTCCCGACATAAGAGGTAGTCTCAAAATGGTTAAGTATTTCAATGTCGGGATGAACAACTTGTAACTCTTTTTTGGACTTAGGTTCATCTTTTGTTTCAAAATCCTCTTTAGTCTTTCTTTCCAAAGATTCAACCTTTTTATCATTCATTTCAAAGAAATTCTCATTTTCAAGTAACCCATCTAATCAATTTAAATCTTCAAGCAATTTTTCCAAGTAAGTTATATCACCCTCCTCATCACTAATTTCATCATTTCAATCATGTCTAAAGATTCATTCATTTTTAAAAACTTCTATTTCTTCCTCAAGAATCATCTCACTTCCTTCAAAAGGAGTAAAGGAAGGATGATCCGAAATGATAGAAGTGGAATCACCACTCTCGGTAAAGTCTAAGACTTTTGGAGAAATTTGTCTAGATACCTCAATAGAAATTTGTGATTTTTAGGTATAAAATTTGTTAATAGAAGTGCTTTAGATTTTAAATTCTCGTTTTAGCTCACATTTTTAGTTCACGTTTGTTAATTTTTCGTATTAGTTAAACGTTTTTAATTCTTTAATTGTTTCTATAGTTTAATTGTGCTATTATATTCGTAGTGTAATTCAAAATTCAAAAATCCTTTATTCATTCTTGACTTGAATCCGAATTATTCCCGAATCTCAATTCACGACTTCGTTGGGATACGACCCGAGAAGAAATACTTCCCGGTTAAAAATATACATATTGTGTTTTCTTAAGTGAGATTTTATCCTTTTATTTCTCTTGTTTGAGAAGTAATTTGGAAAGAATTTTCACGGGATTAATACTATATATATATAAATTTGACTAGTGCTTATTTTTATATATTATATATTTTATATATACATATTGGTTGCGTGTATAAGCACTAGTCAAATTTATATATATATTAGTAGTAATCCGTGAAAATCTTTCCAAAATTACTTCTCAAAAACGAGAAATAAAAGGATTTAAAATTCACTTAAGAAAATCAAATGGATATTTTTAAACGGGATGTATTTCTTTTCGGGTCGTTATCCCAACGATGTCGTGAATTGAGATTCGGGGAATAATTCGGATTCGATTTATGAATAATATAGGATTTTTTGACTTTTGAATTACAATAGGAAATTATAATAGAAAAATATAAAATCAATTACTAGCATGAATTTGAATGCACGAAAATCTAACAAGTGAGTAAAACTGAAATTTAAATTCTAAGGCCACGAATTTTAACAAAATTTATACCTAAAAAAATCACAAATTTTAAAAAGAAAATTTTACCAAAAAGAATTAGAATTTTTTAACTATTTTTGAATTTTTTATGAATTTCTAAAGAAAAATGAATTACTAAAAATAAACTTTTTTCTAAAAATTAACACTAAGATTCTATTTTTATTTTTCAAAAATTCTAAAATGAAAAAGAAAATTATTACAAAAAGAATTATAATTTTCCAAACATTTTTCTATTTTCTATGAATTTTTTAAGAAAAAGAAATTACTTAAAACCTATTTTAATTTCTAGAAAATACAAACTTAATTGGAAAAATAAAGAAAAATTGTTTTTAACTACTTAAAATGTGCAGAAAACTAATGGAACAAAAATGCCCAATTTTTATAACCCAATTGAATCTTAATTTTGCTAATTAAAAACTAAACCTAATTTTATTAAAACTAATTTTGAAAATATAAAAACTATTTTATTTAACTAAAAGACTAGGGTAGAAAATGTAACAATTGAAAGTAAAAGACAGGCGGGGTAACTAATTGAAATTTACACTATAATGAAAACGGGTAACCTTTAACTATTGAAAAATTACAAAACAGACCATACAATTTGGCTTATTTTGAGCTTATTTAAAAAGTGAGAATTAGCTAAAACTTAAAACTACAAAGTTGTACTTGGGCTTACACACTATAACTTTAACAAAAGCACTTTTGACTTTTATCCACTAGATAAGCTAAAAATTAAGCTTTTTATACTGCAATACAGAAACTATGGCTTAACTAACTTTTCTAGTCTTTTGCTTATTTTTAGCTTAATACTAAATGAAAATTAAAACTAAAAGTTGCTATGTGAAACTTATGATGTGTACTAGAGATGTCTTAAAAGAAATAGACTACAAGCAAACTAGATTAATGAGAAACTTGATCTTGAAAAACTGAAGTTTAAGCTAATTACTGATATTAAGCTAATTTTAATAAGCTATCTAGCTTAAAACTAAATCTTGGAAACTGAAATTTCTCAAATAAGCTATCCTATGGTTATTGAACTAACCCTGATAAAAGGAAACTTGAAATGATAACTAGAAATAAGATTTCAAAAAGAAAATAAGCTGGAACTTAGGTATATGCTTATACTACTTTTGCAGGAAAAATTAAGCTAATCTAAAGCTTGGAAATGAAACTTAAAAGATTATATATAATAAGCTAATGGAGTACTAATGAAATGCTAAAAACCAAATTCTAACTCCTAACTTTAAAAGCTAAAAAGACAGCTTAAAAATGATAAGCAACTGTTTTTCTGAATGAAATGATTCAATTTTTAAAGACCTTAAAAGACATGTTTAATGTTTTTAATAAAGATCTTTTAAATGAGGTAACGGAAGTACAAACAGTTTTTAACCAGATGGAAGCTGTTGTTCAACAGTATTTTGTAGATAAAAAGTGTTTTGAAATTCAAAAGAAAGAATTTTTTCTTGAAAATGATCGACTCTTACAAAAAAATCATGTCTCAAGATGCTATGATATGTGTGATGAATTCCACTGCTGTTTTTGATAATGTGAATGTGGAAATGCAAAGTAGTGAATCTTGTGTGAAGTGTCTGAATCTTGATGCTGAGCTTTTGAACAAACAAAGTGCGTATAATGATCTTTCAAAAAGTTATTCACAACTTGAAAAACATTGCATTTCTCTTGAGTTAACAATAAAACTCAATCAAGAAATTTTTCAAAAGGATTCATTATGTAATAATCAAAATGATCTTGAAATTCCAAAATATTTTGAAAATAACAATTTGAAAGCTCAGCTACAAGCTAAAGACACTACAATCTGTAAATTAAAGGAACATATCAAAACAATGAGAGAAAATGACAAGGAATAGAAAGTCAAACATGAAATGGAAGAAATTGAGACCATAAACATTGAATTGGAGCGTAGTGTGGCAAAATTATTTTCTAAAAACGAGCATTTGCATAAAGAGTAACTTGGAATTTATGTAATCTCAGGCACTAGCCACTCTTGTTGAATGAGTGGCTTTAAATCATAAACCTAATGGCTCCTAGCCTCTATACCAATAAGCTATAAGCTCAATAAGCTGATTTGAGCTTATTACTCCATAAGCTTCCAAACTTGATCAATATGAATTCTAATGAATAAAATTCTAATGAATAAAATTGAACACTTAATAGACTAAAACAGTATTTAAAAAGCTTATAACAGCTTTTGAACAACTTGAGAATTAGAGAAAACTCAATAAGCTACAATGAGCTTATTTGACCAAGGTTTGACTTTTTTCAAAAATGTATGACTTTGAAGAAAACTAAATAGGAAAGCTTGTAAAAATGAAAGAGCTTATGAAAAGCTTAATCAACAGAAATGAAACTAATATGAGAGCTTTGAATTATAATGGAGAAAGTTTGACTTTATTTGACTTTTAACGAAAATTCAATTACAAGGAATTTTAAAGACAAGGAAAGTAAATGATTGAAAGTAAAGTAAACTGGTTCAATCACTCTCTAAAAGCTTGAGAAATGGGAACCACTAAAAATTAGCTATGCCATCCTATTTATAAGCTGAGAGTGAGCTGAGGAAGAGGCTTTGACTTCTGAGTTGATCCATCTTGTCCGTTAGATCTTGATAACCGTTTTTGGACTTATCACAGCCGTTGGATGCATTTGTGACGTGGCCTGGCCAATCATAGAGCTCCACGTGGACTTTTACAGAGTTTGAACCAATAACTAGTTGCCACGTTGGATTTGTGAGGTGGAAAAGACTTTAATACGAGGTTAAAATGGTATGTAGAGGTGGGGAGTGAATAGAGGAGTGTTACTGTGGTAGTGAGGTGCAGGGTAAAGGTTGAAGAAGATGCACAGTGTTTGGGTTTGTTTGGGCGGGAGAAGAATAATAGGGTTTGACCTGTTGACTTTTCTTTAGAGTTTAGATAGTTGGCACATCTGGCCCCTCCACTTGATAAGTAGTATTGCATCTTTTGTCCTTCTTTCTTTAAATTTTTGAAAGTTGGCAGAATCAGTCCTTGTGTTTTCTCTTTCAAAATTGTAGTGTAAAATTAGTTTGAATGTTTACACTTTTGGCCCTTGTACTTGCTATCTTTTTTTTTCTTTATAAAACATCTTTCTAACTTTGACAACTTTGGTCCTTTGACTTCAAAACATCCCAAATGAGCCCTTGTACTTTGAAAACTTGTCAACATTGGTCCTTGGACTTCAATTAGGTCTTCATTGACTTTCTTTTCTTGTGTCGGGCTGATCCGGCTTTGATAACTTTTCTCAAATCTCTCTCTTGTACTTGTCTCTTCCGTTTCTTGTCGGTTTTGGCTTGTTTTTGCTCTTTTTGACTTTAATATCCTTTCCTGCACATTGAGACACAAAAGCACACATATTTCCATCTTTTGGCATATTTTTGGCTTTTATTGGCGAAATCCTGGGTATTTTATGTATACAATTTAACACTTATCAAAATTCCCCAAACTAAAGGATTGCCGTGTCCTCACGCAATTTTATCAAGTGTACACTTTGTAAACTAACAAGTTTCCAAAATGCCCTTGTTTTCACCTTTTATGAATCACCTTTTTTAAACATCTTAAGCTTTTTCTCAACATTTTATCTCATGGAAACACATTAATGGCAATCATTGCAATTTTGCAACTTTTAGGCTCATTGAAATAGGCTACTCCCGATTAATAGAGCACAAAAGAGGAAAATTCATCTTCCCTGACTTTTCACTAGACTAAACAAAGCTATTAAACAAGATCATTGTCAATATAAGTCCAAATGGTTAAGCTCTTATACTTACAACTTGTGAACTTTTCACTCCCAAGAATAAATTAATGATTAAGATGTGTGCACTCTTTTCAACTCAACCATAGATCAATTTATCTTTATAGTTGAAATCCATCTAAGCTTTACACTCAAGCCTTGTGAGCTTAAAATGTTAATAGCATAGATAAACCTCATCTCAAAGCTAAAAGAAATTAGGAAACAAAACTTATAAATTGATTTTTAGAAAATGAAATTTTATCATTGAATCATATAGTAGTTTTATCTTTCGATTGGTCACACTTTCAAATTGTTTGGTTGGAAGCACTGTATTAATAGCCTATAGAATAAAATGGTGGATTGGAACGAGCATTGGGGTCATCCATTGAGGTCAAAGATAGGAGACAGTCAAAACGGAACAGTAGGTGGCAACATTACCATTCGAGTTCAGTTATTCTCAACCTCTAGTCAGTCGCTTGAAAAATGCCTCCTGAGAGTCCAGTCAGAGATGGCCTT
The DNA here is from genome assembly GCA_026074375.1 of Tanacetum coccineum. Lineage (NCBI taxonomy): Eukaryota > Viridiplantae > Streptophyta > Magnoliopsida > Asterales > Asteraceae > Tanacetum > Tanacetum coccineum. The sequence goes on from BQNB010080895.1 coordinate 8,648, forward strand.
CAAAACGATGTGTCAATTTTATATGGCCTCTCACTTTGTTGTTGTTGAAATCGGCTTCAAACTTAGACAATTTAGCAGTCTTGAAACATGAAGTTGGTCACCACCAATATCCTTCGAGGTTACGATGGAACGATAGAAGTTGTGGAAGGATTAACTTGTGAAAAGGAACGGTTTTGGACGACAACGTTGGGCGAAAACCGATTAACGGATGGTTTGAAAAATTATTTGCGAAATTTTGAGGTGTCATCCAACCTAAGGTTTGGAGGTGACTTTCCTCTAAATGGATTATAGGTGTCACCAAGGTTGTTTTGCTCAGGTTTGAAAGACTGAAAACTCAGCTTACCTCCTAGCTTCGTCGGTACACGCGGATGTAGAATCACTAAAGACTTAAGACTCTGGGATTTCCACGCAGTTCCTAAGATGTACCGTAGGGACAAAAGGAAAAGAATATTCTAAATTCTAAAAGGAAACAGAGAGGGGCTCTCATATAAAAACCTCTCATAACCTACAACTCATCTCAACCATAAAAAAAAATACCCGCTAAGAAAAAAAACGCTCAACTCGGTCTCCTTATACAACTCAATGAAAATAAGAAAGCCTCTTCCAAAAGCACATAATACCCCCACATACTAAACAGAAAAGAAAGTTAACCACCAACCTACGATGAAACATAAAAATATCCCCAGCCGCCCTGGGGATTCTACACCACCGTCAAAAATGATATCATATAAAAAGACTCACTGCTGATTTCGCAAAAAGAAGAGATTTGTTCACCTTGAACATGTTTTTAGGAGCAAGAGAAGCTTCCATCAAGCGTTGGAACATGATTTTCGAGCCACCCCCCGAGAGATGACAAGTCGGATGTACTCGGGACATCCTGAGGCAAAGAGATTGCCTTACTGATTTACCAAGTCCCTTAGGATATTCAACTTTCGTTGTCTATGAGGGCACAGGTCACTAAGATGCCCAGGATTCTTCTGCTTTTCGGTCACGTAGCTTTCGCACCGACCGACTGATCGATGGTTCGTCTTGTGACCGGAACTGACATTAGGTCATAAAAGATTTGGACTTGGAACCACAAGATCGATGGCCAGAATGAGGGGAGCTTTTTTTAGAGTAATCCTTGAAACGAGTCCAGCTTCATAAAGAGACTCCTCTTTGCATGTTGTTTGGAACAGAAGGATGTCGGTTACGCAAGTATTGCAGACTCTTCCGCGGAAAGAATTAAGCAAGGAAATGAGTAGTAAGATCTGTAACCCTTGCCCTTTTGTGAGATTTAAATGTTCTAATTTAGTCCTTTGACTATTTGACTTTGCTAGTTTCATTAGAATCTTGACGTGGTTGATGGTGGTGAATGAATGAGATTTAAGTGTTTTATGGCTTTATTGTGTATAATAATCCTTTTTGGAAGGTTTTTATAATGTTTGATTATGTTCTGGGAGGTTTGTCCCGTGAATAGCTTGAATATGCTATAAAACGACATCACCGAACACGTCCAATAATGTTCAAATGAATTTTAGGAAGTTTTAGTGTGGAAATATGTCGTGTAAATACTCTAAGTTATGGGAAAGTAATTTAGTTAAGAGTGATTAAAAATGCAAAGTAACTTCCAGAAATATTTTACGATAAGAGGTTTTTGAGTGTTTAAATGAACCCGACACAATAAAGAAGGCACCCGAGCCCCTTGGATGTCCTATGACCATTCCTAGACAAGGAGGAACACGGATTGGACATGTTTTTAAGCACTTGTGTCCAACCTTGGTTACAAATTAGTTTGTTTCCATTCAATACATACACAATATTTTTGCCCTTTCAAAAAAATAAAAAAACACACATGTGTGTGTCCTCTTTGGTTTCGTTCGGCTTAAACACACCAACATACACACCCATAGTGCTTTTCAACTTTGATACAAAAACATAAGATTGGTGGATATTAGGTTGATTCTAGTCCGGGTTAAAAAAAAAAAAGATTGATTAAACGACGTTTGGGTAGTCCCGGTTTCGCGTTCGTTCTTGCGTTGTCAAAACCTCTTTGTAATTTTATAAATTTTACAATTTAACTTGGTACTTTTTGAGTATGTTAAATAATGCATAGAAGCAGTTGTACGAATGCGTTGTTAAAAATCGACAGCAAAAATTTAACAAAAGGTTATTTAAGGGTCGGTTTTGGGTTCGAAATAAAGCAAAAGAGACAACGGGTTTTTGTAGTTTTTATGTCGTGTTGTGATGGTTGAAAACATTTATTTGCTATTTTAGTTTATTTTGGTAGTACGTATTGGGCTTATATTAAGGCAATATTCGAGCTTATTATGAGCTTCAGAACTCTCGCAATTGTGAAGGAAATACAAGAAAAGTATTTTTGTTTATATACCTCGTATACCGTATATTTTGACAAATTTTTGATAGCTTATGGAGATACCCGAATGAATACTACGTAGCTTATTAACTTATTTTTTAAAGATTATTGAATTGGTTTTCTAGAGCCTTAAGGGCTCACGACCCACCTTAAGCTAATTAGTTATGTGGCTTAATTAGAGCTATTTGTGATCTTCAGGATATTTTTGTTCTAGCTATTATTTGGGCTTATTTTTATACACAATGGCTTAGTATTAGGCATAAAATGTATTTTGTACACAAAATAGTTTTAAGGATCTTATTAAGGCCCATAAGAGAAAGTAGTCGTTTTAGTGGTTTCTACAACGAACTTTTAGAAAGTATGGAATATACTTATGAAATGATAGTGAAAATTATTTTGGAGAAATACGCTATGATAAACGTTGCGAGATACGATTTTGGTACTTTGCGTTCTAAAATGGTGAAATTAGGTGAACCAAATGGGTTTAAATAAGTTTAAAACCTTGACAAAACGTTGTATAAACGAAGGGGTCATGTCAGAATTTCAATAAGAATATCCATACGTAACAGACTTGTACTCAAACTTGCTTTTTTGGATAAAATAATAAAATATATGATTTATTAAGTCACTAAAAGACAAAAATATATTTTTATAAATAAGGTTTACGAAACTTTCTGGTACATTTAATGAAAATGAACGTTCGATTTCTTATAAAGTATATGAGTATCTAAGGTAATTAAGCTTACCGAATGAAATTTCCGAAGTATATTATTTATCTATTTTTACTAAATGGTATAAGTGTAATATAACAAAGTATAGGAAATAGAACATGTTCTTTTGGGAACTAAGTCGTCAACCCATCACCCCACTGTTAATTTAAGGTAACCGTACAACGCATCGACCTCTATGTATCGACCCCTTAAGAAACGTTTTGGGGATATGCACAAATCTAAATGGAGACATTAACTGAACTAGTCGATTGGCGGGCGCGTTGCATTTCTTGTGTGATAGTGAGGTTGACGGTAGAGACCTGCTTGTGGTGAGTTCTCGTAGCCCCAATTTTACTATTTTTTTAATTGTGAGAGAAAATGATACTCCAATTTGTTTTGAATGGGTTTTCTATTGCAAATGTGATTTTGTTTTTTGGGACAATGTTTGTTGTGCTCTATCATCACACTAGTGAATATTATGTGGTTTGAGTGTACTTCTGCACTAGGGACAGCATGGCAAGGTTTCAGTGATTACGCAGGATTGCGAATGTTATAAAAGGTTTGCCCTAAGTAAAGTGCTCAGTTGGATAGGCTTTTAGGTGTGTATGGACCCTCGAAGATGCGACTCCAAGAGCGTTGGAGTACACGCTGGTGCTTATGACTAGCGGGGATGCTAGGTCTTGGTATATGATTAGTGCGGGAGATGCTAAGTCATGGTTTGTGATTGTTTTGCATATATTCACTGTCATATAGCACAATTGTCCACTACTTAAAATATTGACACAACAACTGGGTTGAAGTCAAACCTAACACCAGCTCCCCTAACATTATTGTTATGTTTTTCGGTATCATTTTCAGTCAGAAGATTAATGAGCAGTAAAGGTCTAAGAATGTAGATGAGCAAACCTCTAATGAGTATCCTGTAATTGGATCTTAATTCTTTGAAGTTCTTAGCTTTAGATGTTTCATAGTTATACGAGATGGGATATTTTGAGATTGTTTGTTCTAAGATTTGTTTAGACCCACCCGCGTAGCAAATTGGATTTGTATTGACTATTTAGGTACTTCTAACCGATAGGAACATAACTCATGTATCTATGTTGAGGATGATGTCATCATGACACTTTTCCGTAATGTAAGTTATAGTTTTTCTCTACATCATGGATATCTTGTCTTAATGAATGATCATTCTCCATCGTATCCCGTGTTTCCACCATTGTCAGGGTGTGACAGATTGGTATCAGATCCAGATTTATAGATAATTAGGTAATTGTGTTCCTAAGACTAGAGCTAATAACCTTCATAAAGTTTCCGTTATTGAGCAATCTATATGTGTGGTGTTCCGCTTTTACTTGCTTTCTCATATTCGCGTTTTTAGTGCATTAGTAATGTCATTCATTGAAATGTGTGAGCTCAATACTAGGCACGACTGGGAAAGGATACAGATATAAATACGGTGGCCAACGTAGTTATGAATGTATCACAACCCACTCGTATTTGGTAATATCGTTCACATAAATCGGTGTTGACACCTTAGGACCACGTATGTGCGCTATATGTATTCATAGAGGGATATGTATATGGATAGATAATACTATATATATACGAATATATATAATATACTATATATCTATATAATAATATATATATAAAGCCCATATGAGTTAACATTTTCCCTCCTACCTAACGTTGCCCATGTTCTCCCTCGTGAGATAATGTCGCCAAGGATGATGACCCGAAGTGTTGGCCGGCCTGCTGCCAAATCATGAGGAGGGGGAACGGGTGGACGAGCTGGTAGAGAAGGTAGAAGAGATGAGAATCCTAGAGGAGAAATATTGATCCAACTGGTAAACCTAGGGGTTAACAGAATGACCAAGGAGTAGGAGCTAATGGGGGTGTTGGGGCAAATGGAGGTGTGGATGGAGTCCCTGACTTCTCCATAATCATTTCTCAGTAATTGCAGAATCTAAGTAGGTAATCATGGTAATAATCAGGAGAACATTGTCAATGACAACATCCAGGAATTTAGGAATGTCACATTATGACACGGATGGAGAGTTGTACGGATAAGAGTTCTTAGCTTGTAATCCTAAGGATATGATGGTACAAAGAAGAGAGGTAGCTTATAGTGTATTCACCGATGGATTGAAAAGATGGGTCAATTCAGGAGATGTGTGGGCTTGGGGGGATAACCAAAAAGTAAAATACACTGCTGGTTCATTTGTGGGTAAGGCTCTCACTTGGTGGAACTCTTAGATCCACACAAGGAGTCGAGAGGCTGCTGTTGGTATGGCTTGGGATGATTTTAAAACTTTGATGAAGGAGGAATTCTGTCCTAGTAATAAGATGTAAAATTTAGAAACTGAGCCGTGGAATCACGCCATGGTCAGGGCTGGCCATGCTACGTATACTGATAGGTTCCATGAGTTGGCTAGTTAGAGTTCCAGGCATTTAGTAAACCCCCACAAAATAAACAGATTGAGAGGTACTGTGTATGGCCTTGCTCCATAAATACCGTAGCAGATGGTGAGGCAACAACGAGCCAATGACAAGTCAGGTGCTGTGAGTAAAAGCTGGTGTGTTAACTAATGTGGCAATTAGGAATGGGTCATTAAAAGGGAATAATGAGAAGAGAGGAAACGACGAGGAGCCGAGTAGGAGTGGGAATGTTAGGCATAGAGCCCATGATTACTAGCAATTGAGTTATGAGAACATTAAGATAGCTAACGGGCAGCTAGTAGAGATTGATAAGGGAATCGACGGTTGTAAACTGGAATAAAAGGTCCATGTCTTTGACATCGCTAAGATAACCATTCGAAGTTTTTGAGCGAACCCTAGAATTGAGTCAAACACTTCTCAAATTCCATAAGTAGTAATAACAACTCGATCTTATTTAATATCATGCAGTTCTTGTTTGATTGAGCGTGTGCAGTTGAATTAGAATTTGAAGTTGTTACTTAGATTAAAGGACTATATGATCATTTTGCCCAAGGACAAGACTAGCTTACGCTCGTTCATATAAACCACTTGAGGGATTAATTTCAGATGGTATAGGCACCTTTTTCACTGTGGGAGTATGAGATTGTTTTGGATTAGTAGGAGATTTGTGGTATGAGAGTGGTAGTATGAGATTGTTTGGATTAGTATGAGAATTTTGTGGTATGAGATTGTATATAATTGTGATGGATTAGTATGAGATTTGTAGTATGAGATTGGTAGTATGAGATGTTGGATTAGTATGAGAGTTGCAGGTATAAGACAGTGGTATATAGATGGTTTGGGATTTGAATGAGATTTTTGTAGTATGAGATTGGTATATGAGATTTTTGTAGTATGAGATTGCAGTATGAGATTTGTTTGGGATTGATAGATTTGTAGTATGAGATTTGTCTAGATGGTATAAGAACTGCTCAGGAAGGAGAAGTTGTAACGCTAAGTTTTTCCCAAGTGGTGAATTCTAGTTTCGAAGAAGTAAAGTTTTTCTGGGGCTATGTGATAATGGATAGGCAGTCACGTAGACCCTAGTAAGAGTGAAGCTGTTAAGAATTTTGGGGGGAAAAAAAAAACCCCCTAGAACGCCGTCTGAAGTGTCATTCATTTTCCAGAGTTTGGCTGGGCTATTATCGTCGATTTATAGAGAACGTTTTCTAAGATAGCCCGTTAAAAGGTCACATACTATCTTGACTCAGAAAAGTAAGACCTTTGATTGGGGTGAAGAACAGAGAAGCATTTCAAACCTTGAAGGACAAGTTATGTAATGCACCTGTTCTAGCTCTCCCTGATGGACCCAAAAGATTTTGTGGTAATATTTGTGATTGCATCAGGCCTAACGATTAGTTGTGTGTTATGCCAAAGAGGTAAGAGTATAACTTACGCATCTAGGTAGTTGAAAATCCATGAGAAGAATTACACCACCCATGATTTAGAACTAGGTTCGGTTGTATTTGCCCTTAAGATCTGGAGACATATACGTCTTAAAGTGGAACCAGAAGTTTGATCATAACGACCATAAGAGTCTTCAGCACATCTTTAACCAAAAGGAGTTGAACATGCATCAACGTCGCTGGATAGAGCTTTTCAATGACTATGACTGCGAAATTTGCTACCATCTTGGTAAGGAAAATGTAGTAGCCGATGCACTAAGTAAGAAAGAGAGAGTAAAGCCTAAGAGAGTTAGAGCTATGAATATGACCCTTCAGTCAAGTATCAGGGATAGGATACTAGCGGCTTAGAATGAGGCATCAAATGAGTATGCGGTGTTACAGAGAGGTTTAGATGAGATGATAGAACATAGGAATGATGGAGCCTTGGACTACCTGGATCGAATATGGGTTTCGTTGAAGGGTGACATGAGGACCCTGATAATGGATGAAGGTCAATTCGAAGTACTTGTACACCTAGGACGCTGATAAGATACAGCTCGATCTTAGGGTAATATAGGTGAGCGGGATGAAAAAGTAAATAACCTGTTGTGACGTAAGTATATGACTTGATTGAGGGTAAAGGCTGAGCATCAGAGGCCATCGGGCCTGCTGCAGCAACCCGTAATCACTGAATGGAAATGGGAGAGGATAGCTATGGATTTAGAGGACGAGTACCAAGGACTAGTAGTGGGCATGACGCAATCTGGGTCATTGTAGACCGGTTGACTAAGTCTGCTCATTTCCTACCTAGGCTGAGGACTTATAGGATGGATACGATTGGCTAGGTTTGTATCTGAATAGATTGAGTGCTAGGCAGGTGTGCCGATCTCAATTATTTCTGATCAGGATAGTCGTTACACATCAAGAGTTGTGGCAGTCAATGTAAAGAGGCATAGGAACCCGTTTCAACATGAGTACAGGCTTACCACCCCGCAGTCCATGATGGTCGGCAGTGAGCCACAGATCCAAACCTTCGAAGACATGCTTTAGCGTGCATCCTAACTTCGAGGAAGTTGGATGTTCGTCTTCCATTGGTGAGAGTTTTCATATAACAATAGTTATCATTCTAATATGAGATGTGCTCCGTTTGAGGCCTTGTATGGTAGAAAGTGTCGCTTACCGATTATGTGGGCAAAGGTTAGAGAAGGACAACTAATATGTCCTGAGTTAGTGCAAGAGACGACTGAGAAGATATCGCAGATTAAGGATAGGCTTAAGGCTGCACGTGATCATCAGAAAAGTTATCTATAAGATAAGAAACCTTTAGAGTTTAGTGTAGCGTTACGTTCGTCTGCTCAAACTGCGCCTTGAAGGTAATGGTAAGGCTTGAGAAGAAAGGAAAGCTCAGCCACCGAGGTTTATTGGACCCTTTGAGATCACGTAGAGATCGGGTTCCGAGCCATACTAGACTTAGGGTCCTGAGGCTTTAACAGGGTTCTAGAGACACGTCCCACGAGGTGAAACTTAAGAAGTGTTGGCTGATCCAACACTACAAGTGCCTGGATGAGACAAGTAGATATGAAGTTCATTTTGTAGAAGAACCTTTTGAAAATCTTAGAGAGATAGCAGTTCATAGAAGCTTAAAGCGAAGTAGGATTCTGCCATCGTCAAGTTTCTGGAATTCGAAACATGGTCCTGAATTTAAGTGGGAGCATGAAGATCAGATGAAGCTTAAGTACCCGCATCTGTTTATACTCTAGTAGTATTGAATTTCGATGGGCTAAGTTCGTTTTAAGGGGGGGTAGAATGTAACCCTTTCCCACACTTTTCAGTTGAGAACTTAAATGATTTGAATGTTCTAATTTAGTCCTTTGACTATTTGACGTTTGTTAGTTTTATTAGAACTTATACCGTGTTGATGGTGGTGAATGAATGAGATTTAAGTGTTTTATGGCTTTATTGTGTATAATAATCCTTTTTGGAAGGTTTTATAATGTTGATTATGTTCCGGGAGGTTTGTCCCGTGAATAGCTTGAAATGCCAAAAACGAGTCCCGACACGTCCAATAATGTTCAAAATGAATTTTGGGAAGTTTGAGTTGGAAATATGTCGTGTAAATACTCTAAGTTATGGGAAAAGTATTTTTAAAGTGAATAAAATTGCTAAGTAACTTCCATAAATATTTTACGATCGAGGTTTTTGAGTTTTAAGTGATCCCGACACAAAAAGAAGGCAACCCGAGCCTCCTTGGATGCTATGACCAGTTCTAGACAAGGGAGGGAACAAGGATGACATTACTTTAGCACTTGTGTTCCAACCTTGGTACAAATTAGTTTTGTTTCCATTCAAACATTCACAATTTATGTTTTGCTTTCAAAAAAATAAAACAAACACTTGTATGTGTCCTCTTTGGTTGGTTCGGCTTAAAACACACACACACACACCATAATTTTTCAACTTTGATAAAAAAAACATGAAGATTGGTGGAGTATTGGGTTGATTCTAATGTCGGGTTATTGATTAAACTACGTTTGGGTAGTTGGTTCGCGTTCGTTCTTGCTTGTCAAAACCCTCTTTGTAAGTTTTATAAATTTTTATTTAACTTGTACTTTTGAGTGTCAAATGATGCATAGAAGCTAGTTGTACGATGCGTTGTTAAAAATCGAAAGCGAAAAATTTACGAAAGGTTATTTAGGGTCGGTTTGGGTTTGAATGAAAGCAAAAGAGAACAACGGGTTTGTAGTTTTATTATCGTGGTTGAAAAACATTTATTTGCTATTTAGCTTATTTTGGTTAGTAGTGTATTTGGCTTATTATTAAGCATTTTCGAGCTTGGTTATATACCTCGTATGACGTATATTATGGACTATTTTGATAGCTTATGGTGATAACCGAATACACTACGTAGCATATTAGCTTATTTTTAAGATTATTGAATTGGTTTTAGAGCTTAAGGGCTCACGACCCACTTAAGCCCAATTAGCCGTGGCTTATTGAGAGCTTATTGTGATTCGGGATATTTTGTTAGCTATTATTTTGGGCTTATTTTTACTAATGGGCTTTAGTATTAGGCCTAAAATGTATTTTGTACACGAAAATAGTTTAATGGATCCTTATTAAGGCCCAATAAGCGAAAAGTAGTCGTTTTATGTGTTTTAACGAACTTTTAGAAAGTGGAATATACTTACGAAATGATATTGAAAGTTGTTTTGGAGAAATACGCTATGATAAACGTTGCGAGATACGATTTTGGTACTTTGTCGAAAAATGGTGAAATGGTGAAAAATGGTTGAAATTAAGGTTTAAAACCTTGGAAAACGTTGTATAAACGAATGGGTCATGTCAGAATTTCATAAGAATTCCATACTTAGACTTTTTACTCAAAACTTGCTTTTTCGATAAAATAATAAAATATTATTATTTTAATAAGTCGACTAAAAGACGAAAATATATTTTTATAAATATATTTTTATGAAACTTTCTGGGACATTTTATGTAAAATGAACGTTTCGTTTCTTATAAAGTATACGAGTATTTAAGGTAATTAAGCTTACCGAATGGAATTGCCGAAGTATATTATTTATCTATTTTTACTAAATGGTATAAGTGTAATATAACAAAGTATGGAATAGAACGTGTTGCTTTTGGAACTAAGTCGTCAACCATCACACCACTGTTAATTTTAAGGGTAACCGTACAACGCATCTGACCTCTATGTATCGACCTTAAGAACGTTTTGGGGATATGTAAATCTAAATGGAACATTAACTGAACTAGGTCGTGTGCGGGCGTCGTTGCATTTGCTTGTGTGATATTGAGTTGACTGGTTGAGACCTTTGCTTGTGGTGAGTTCTCGTAGCCCCATTTTTACTATTTTTTTATTGGAGAAAAATGATACTCAAATTGTTTTGAATGTGTTTTCTTACTGTGCGAAATGTGATTTTGTTTTTGGGACAATGTTTTGTGCTTATCACTGCTATGTGAATATTATGTGGTTTGATTGTACTTGCGTGCACTAGGGTGCATGGCAAGGTTTGTGATAGCATGGATTGCTATGTTTATAAAAGGTTTGCCCTAAGTAAATGCTCCAGTTGGTAGGCTTTTAGGTGTGTATGACCTCGAAGATGCGACTCCAAGAGCGTTGGTACACGCTGGTGTTAAGACTAGCGGGGATGCTAGGTCTTGGTATATGATTAGTGGGGATGCTAAGTCATGGTTTGTGATTGTTTTGCATATATTCACTGTCATATAGCACAATTGTCCACTACTTAAAATATTGACACAACAACTGGGTTGAAGTCAAACCTACAAGCTCACCAACATTATTGTTGATGTTTTCGAGTATCATTTTCAGGTGAAGTTAATGAGCAGTAAGGTTAGAATGTGAGATAGCAGACTCTAAGAGTATCCTGTATGGATCTTAATTTTGAGAGTTCTAGCTTTAGATGTTTGTTTAGAGATTGATATTTTGAGGATTTATGTTCTAAGATTGTTTAGACCCCCGCGTAGGCATTTGGATTTGTAATTGACTATTTGAGGTGTTCTATGATGGGACCTAACTCATGTATCTATGTGAGGATGATGGTCATCATGACACTTTTATCTTAATGTATTTTAGTTTTTCTCTATTTTGTATCTTATGTAATGAATGATCATTCTCCATCGTATCCCCTGTTTCCACCATTGTCAGGGTGTGACAGATTGGTATCAGATCCAGATTTATAGATAATTAGGTAGATTGGCCTAGACTATAACCTAATAACCTTCATATAGTTCTGTATAGGATCTATGTGTGCGGTGTTCCGCTTTTACTTGCTTTCGCGTATTCGCGTTTTTAGTGCATTAGTAATGTCATTCATTAAAATGTGTGAGCTCAATACTAGGCACGACTGGGAAAGGATACAGATATAAATACGGTGGCCAACGTAGTTATGAATGTATCACAACCCACTCGTATTTGGTAATATCATTCACATAAATCGGTGTTGACACCTTAGGACCGTATGTGTATATGTATTTATAGAGGGATATGTATATGGATATATATATATATATATATATATATATATATATATATATATATATATATATATATATGAGTTAACATTTTCCCTCCTACCTAACGTTGCCCATGTTCTCCCTCGTGAGATAATGTCGCCAAGGATGATGACCCAAAGTGCTAGCCGGCCTGCTACCAAATCATGAGGAGGGGAACGTGTGGAACTAGCAGGTAGCGAAGGTAGAAGATAAGAGGAGCCTAGGAAGGAAAATATTGATCCAACTGGTGAACCTAGGGGTCAAGAGAATGACCAAGGAGTAGGAGCTAATGGGGGTGTTGGGCAAATGGAGGTATGGATGGAGTCCCTGACTTCTCCACAATCATTTCTAAGCAATTGCAGAATCTGCTACCCACCATTCTAGCTCAAGTAGGTAATCATGGTAACAATCAGGAGAACATTGTCAATGACAACATCTAGGGGGATGTTAGGAATGTCATTATGAACAATGATAGGAGAGGTTGTACATATAAGGAGTTCTTAGCTTGTAATCCTAAGGAGTATGATGGTAAGGGAGGTGCTATAGTGTATACCCGATGGATTGAAAATATAGAGTCAATTCAGGATATGAGTGGATGTAGGGATAACCAAAAAAGTAAAATACACTGCTGGTTCATTTGTGGGTAAGGCTCTCACTTGGTGGAACTCTTAGATCCACACAAGGAGTCGAGAGGCTACTGTTGGTATGGCTTGGGATGATTTTAAAACTTTGATGAAGGAGGAATTCTGTCCTAGTAACAAGATGTAAAATTTAGAAACTGAGCTGTGGAATGACGCCATGGTCGGGGCTGACCATGCTACGTATACTGATAGGTTTCATGAGTTGGCTAGGTTACTTCCGCATTTAGTAACCCCAAAAAATAGGAAGATTGAGAGGTACGTGTATGGCCTTGCTCCATAGATCCGTAGGATGGTGGCAGCAACAGAGCCAACGACAATTCAGGGTGATGTGTTGAAAGCTGGTGTGTTAACTAATGTGGCAATTAGGAATGGGTCATTAAAAGGGAATAATGAGAAGCGAGGAAACGACGGGGAGCCGAGTAGGAGTGGGAATGTTAGGCATAGAGCCCAGTGATTTAGGATTTAGTTATGAGATTAAGATAGCTAACGGGGTAGCTAGTAGAGATTGATAAGGTTATTCGAGGTTGTAAACTAGAAATAGAAGGTCATGTCTTTGACATCGGCTAGATAGTCATTCAAATGTTTTGAGCTAACCTAGAATTGAGCAAACTTCTCAAAATCATTAAGTAGTAATAACAACTCGATGCTTAGTTTAATTTCATGACAGTTCTTGTTTGATTGAGTTGTGCAGTTGAATTAGATTTGAAGTTGTTTCTTAGCTTAAGGCTTATGATAATTTTGCCCAAGGACAGACTAGCTTACTCTCGTTCATATAACTACTTGATGGATTACTTTAGATGGACACACCTTTTCACTTGGTAGTATGAGATTGTTTGGATTAGTATGAGATTTGCAGTATAAGATTGGTAGTATGAGATTGTTTGGATTAGTATGAGATTTGTAGTATGAGATTGGTAGTATGAGATTTGTAGTATGAGATTGGCAGTATGAGATTTGTTTGGGATTGATAGATTTGTAGTATGAGATTTGTCTAGGATTGGTATTAGAACTGCTCAGGAAGGAGAAGTTGTACGCTAAGTTTTCCAAGTGTGAATTCTAGTTGCGAGAAGTACAGTTTCTGGGGCATGTGATTAATAGTGATGGCATTCACGTAGACCCTAGTAAGATTGAAGCTGTTAAGAATTGGGAAGCCCCTAGAACTCCGTCTGAAGTTCATTCATTTCCAGGTTTGGCTGGGTATTATCGTTGATTTATAGAGAACTTTTCTAAGATAGCTAAGTCACTTACTATCTTGACTCAGAAAAGTAGGACCTTTGATTGGGGTGAAGAACAGGAGAAGGCATTTCAAACCTTGAAGGATAAGTTATGTAATGCACCTGTTCTAGCTCTCCCCGATAGACCAAAAGATTTTGTGGTATATTGTGATGCATCAGGCCTAGGATTAGGTTGTGTGTTGATGCAAAGAGGTAAGGTGATAGCTTACGCATCTAGGTAGTTAAAAATCCATGAGAAGAATTACACCACCCATGATTTGGAACTGGGTACGGTTGTATTTTCCATTAAGATCTAGAGACATTACTTGTATGGAACCAAGAGTGTGATCTATACCGACCATAAGAGTCTTCAGCACATCTTTAACCAAAAGGAGTTGAACATGCATCAACGTCGCTGGATAGAGCTTTTCAATGACTATGACTGCGAAATTTGCTACCATCTTGGTAAGGAAAATGTAGTAGCCGATGCACTAAGTAAGAAAGAGAGAGTGAAGCCTAAGAGAGTTAGAGCTATGAATATGACCCTTCAGTCGAGTATTAAGGATAGGATACTAGCGGCTCAGAAAGAGGCATCAGATGAGTCTGCGGTGTTACAGAGAGGTTTAGATGAGATGATAGAACATAGGAATGATGGAGCCTTGTACTACCTGGATCGAATATGGGTTTCGTTGAAGGGTGATGTGAGGACCCTGATAATGGATGAAGGTCATAAGTCGAAGTACTCTGTACACCTAGGAGCTGATAAGATGTACTATGATCTTAGGGGTAGATATTGGTGGCCAGGAATGAAAAAGGATATAACTGTGTATGTGAGTAAGTGTATGACTTGATTGAGGGTAAAGGCTGAGCATCAGAGGCCATCGGGCCTGCTGCAGCAACCCGTAATCCCTGAATGGAAATGGGAGAGGATAGCTATGGATTTTGGGACGAAGTTACCAAGGACTAGTAGTGGGCATGACGCAATCTGGGTCATTGTGGACCGGTTGACTAAGTCTGCTCATTTTCTACCTATGCGTGAGGACTATAGGTTGGATAGATTGGCTAGGTTGTATCTGAATTAGATTATTGCTAGGCATGGTGTGCCGATCTCAATAATATCTGATCGTGATAGTTGTTTCACATCAAGATTTTGGCAGTCAATGCAAGAGGCATTAGGAACCCGTTTAGACATGAGTACGGCTTACCACCCTTAGACCGATGGTCAGAGTAAGCCTATGATCCAAACCTTGGAAGACATGCTTATAGCGTGCGTCCTAGACTTTGGGGGAAGTTGGGATATTCATCTTCCATTAGTGGAGTTTTCATATAACAATAGTTATCATTCTAATGTGAGATGTGCTCCGTTTGAGGCCTTGTATGGTAGGAAGTGTCGCTCACCGATTATGTGGGCAGAGGTTAGAGAAGGACAACTAATAGGTCCTGAGTTAGTGCAAGAGACGACTGAGAAGATATCGCAGATTAAGGATAGGCTTAAGGCTGCACGTGATCATCAGAAAAGTTATGCTAATAAGAGAAGGAAACCTTTGGAGTTTAGTGTAGGTGAGTACGTCTTGCTCAAAGTGTCGCCTTGGAAAGGTGTGGTATGCTTTGAGAAGAAAGGAAAGCTAGCACCTAGGTTTGTTGGACTCTTTGAGATCACTGAGAGGATCGGTCCAGTAGCCTATAGACTTAGGTTGCCTGAGGAGTTAAATGGTGTTCATGACACGTTCCACGTGTCGAAACTTAAGAAGTGTTTGGCTGATCCAACACTGCAAGTGCCTTTGGATGAGATCAAGGTAGATGCTAAGTTAAATTTTGTAGAAGAGCCTATGGAAATCTTAGAGAGAGAGTTCAAGAAGCTTAAGCGAAGTAGGATTGCCATCGTCAAGGTTCGGTGGAATTCGAAACGTGGTCCTGAATTTACGTGGGAGCGTGAAGATCAGATAAAGCTTAAGTACCCGCATCTGTTTAGCTCTAGTAGTAGTTGAATTTCGAGGACGAAGTTCTTTTTAAGGGGGGTAGAATGTAACCCTTGCCCTTTTGTGAGATTTAAATGTTCGAATTTAGTCCTTCGACTATTTGATGTTTGTCAGTTTTATTAGAACTTGTACCGTGTTGACGGTGGTGAATGAATGAGATTTAAGTGTTTTATGGCTTTATTGTGTATAATAATCCTTTTTGGAAGGTTTTATTATGTTGATTATGTTCCAGGAGATTTGTCCCGTGAATAGCTTGAAATACCGAAAACGAGTCCCGATACGTCCGATAATGTTCAAAATGAATTTTGGGAAGTTTGAGTTGGAAATATGTCGTGTAAATACTCTAAGTTTTGGGAAAAGTATTTTTAAAGTGAATAAAAATGCTAAGTAACTTCGGGAAATATTTTACGATCGAGGTTTTTGAGTTTTAAGTGATCCCGACACAAAAAAAGGCAACCCGAGCCTCCTTGGATGCTATGGCCGGTTCTAGACAAGGGATGGAATAAGGATGGCATTTTTTTAGCACTTGTGTCCCAACCTTGGTCGAATTAGTTTTGTTTCCATTCAAACATACACAATTCATGTTTTGCTTTCAGAAAAATAAAACACACACTTGTGTGTGTCCCTCCTTGTGCGTCCGAACCAAGCCACACACACACATAATATATTTTTGAACTTTGATCAAGAAAACATGAAGACATAGATATTTGGGGTTGATTCTAGTGCTCGGGTATTCATTTAAACAACGTTTGGGTTGTTTGGTTCGTGTCAAAATATACATTTTTGATGATTTTCTTATATGTTTTCAAATTTAAATTTCATTTGTCTTTTTGAGTTTATTTTGATGCATAGATGTTAGTTGTATAACTTGATCGTCGTGAAAATCAATTTTTGGAAGCGAAATGAATAAAAAGAGGGTGTTTGGTTCGTGGGTTATAAAAAGAAAAATAAGGGTTTTTGTAGTTTTAATGTTGTGGTCGTGATGGTTGAATAATATATGTTTCTAGATAGCTTGTTTTTGGATAGTAGCTTGTATAGCTTATTCGGGCTTATTTTTAAGCTATTTCTTGGCTTATTTTAGGCTTATAGGCCACGAAAAATTTCCAAAATCACTAGGAAAGTGATTTTGACTATTTTGTGTTATGGTGTATGTTTATGGACTATTTTGAGGATTATGGTAGTAACTAAATGCGATACGTAGCTTATTAGCTTATTTTCAAGCTTAATATACGTATTTTGGAGCTTATGGACTCACAGCCCAATAAGTCTATTTTAGTCGTGGCTTAATGGGAGGGCTTATTGTGGTCCGGATTATTTTCTACTTATAAGTATATGCTTATATACGTAAATGGACCTTGGTTTTGGACTTAGATCGTATTTTGGACTTATAAATATCTTAATGGACCCTTGTTGGGCCTTAAAGCCCAATAAGCGATATTTGGTCGGTATGAGAGTTTTGACGGACTTTTGAAAGTGAAAATATATTTACGAAGTGATATTGAACGATATTTTGGAAAAAAAACGTTTTAGTAAACGTTAAAGATTGAGATTTGGAGTTTTATCGAAAAATGTCGAATCTATGAAAAGTGTTGAAAAATAAGGTTTGAAACCTTGGAAAACGTTGTATGAGCGTACGGGTCATGTCGAAATTTCATAAAAAGTTTATACTTAGAAATTTTCCTAAAAACATGATTTTTGATTTTAAATAATAAAATATTATTTAATTATTTTATTTATTTAATAAATTCACTAAAAGACGAAAAATGTAATTTTTCTCAAAACTTCTCTAATATGTTTATTATGAGTAAACGTTTCATTTTCAACTCTAATATGATTAATTTCACGGTGACTAAGGTTACCGAATGGACTTACCGAGATATATTTATAATTCTTAATTATAAATATTTACTTATCTATTTTCTTTAAATAGTATAAGTATGTATTATTGAGTAATGGGATTGATATGATTGTTGGGTTATGTCGTCAATCATCACACCACTAAATTGTTATGAGTAATTGTACAACGCGTCTAAACTCTATGCATCAAACGTGAATATTGTTTTGGAAATAGATGATTAAATTGGGACATTAACTGGACTAGGTCGTGTGCGGGCGTCGTTGCATTTGCTTGTGTGATTGAGATTTGGTTGCTAAAGACTTGCTTGAGGTGAGTTCTCGTAGCCCCACTTTTTACTGTTTTTGTGTTGGGGGAAAATGATACTCAAATGTGTTTTGAAATGTTTTTGAATTGATCTGTGCGAAATGTGGTTTTGTTTTGGGGACAAGATATGTGCTTATGACTGCTATGTGAATATTATATGATGCATGATTGTTTGGATCGAATGGGTACGCCTACCCAGTGTTTGTGAGATTATTGGATCGGATGGGTACGCCTACCCAGTATTTGTGTGATTATTGGAGCAGATGGGTACGCCTACCCAGGTTTGTGTGTGGTCATGCCCTAATTTTATTGCTTCAGCTTGTAGGCCCTTTCGGTGCGTAAGTGACATACGGTTATTGATTAGCGGTGGTGCTAAGGTTGTTCGCATATATTCACTATCGTATAGCACTATTTTCCACTGTTGAAATATTGGCACAGCTTTTGGGTTTAAGGTCAAACCTACGAGCTCACCAACATTATTGTTGACGTTTTCGAGTATCATTTTCAGGTGAAGTGAAAGAAGAATAGTTTGGTGATTGTGATAGCAGACTTAGAAGTATCCCAAGTGAATTTTCATGTGAAGTCTTGCTTGCTTGTTGTTTGATTCTAGTATTTGGATGTTTTGGATTAAGTTTGGATTATGGACCTCTATCAGGGCATTTGTATAATTGTAAGAGATTGTGGATTTTAGTTGCGAGTTGGGACATCACTCGAGGTTGTTCGGGGTTGATGGTTTCCATAGCACTTGAAGTTTATGCATTGTAGTTTTCTCTATTTTATATCTTGTGTTATGATTGATCATTATGTTGCACTCTCGAGTTTCCGCCATTGTCGGGGTGTGACATTACAACACATTTGATCGAGTTAACTAAATATAAGTCATAAGTTAAACAAGTTATTTTGTGAAAATGTTTTCTGACAAGAAAACCTTTTTTATAAATTAAAGTCCTAAGTTCGAGATCGTAACTAGCACCATTGCTTATGAGTTATATGAAATTAACTCAGTTGTCATCTTTCTCATTATTGAATTCAGTTCAGATTATTTTAAGTCTAATAAAGTTTATTTTTCATCTGATTATTCGAACACTACACAAATCCCTGTGGACGACCTGGTCTTACCTAAAAAGATTATACTACATACGTGGGTTATCGTTTTACCCGTGTTTTTCCATCTAATAACCGGTAATTTCAATCTTATCAATTTAAAGCTTTTGAAACACATCAAAGTTTTTGGCGCCGCTGCCGGGATTTCAATAGGTTTTTCGTTAATAAACTTTTAAAATAATTTTTAACATTCCCGCCTTTTCAAAAATCGTCGTACAGTTACTGGAAAACTGACCCAAACGAATTCTCCTTTAGATGCATACACGTGCTTCCAACTCTGAACTTGTCGAACCATTACCTGAACCTGAACGTACTCTTAATCGAAGACTTCGTCGATGAAACAGAAGAGTTCCATTCAAATAAAGAAACGATCCACCTCAACAACAGAGAGTTGTCTACGCGCTAATTCTCGACATAAATTACTTCCGTCACTTTCTCGTTACCCTTCAAAACCTCAATCCTATGGATGACGAATCTATGTGGGCTGCCGACCGTGTTGTCCTTCCGACTCCCGGTTCCGTAATCAACATTCCTGAAACCGCAAATGAATTTACCATTAAAGGTAACCACTTGACTCTTGTCAATAGAAACCAATTTGATGGTATAATTAAAACTGATCCTCACAACACGAATTCCTCAAAATATGTGATATGTTTAAATACAAAGACACCGAGAATGAAGCTGTCCGCCTGATGATGTTTCCCCTATCACTCACTTAAGAAGCAAAAACATGGCTGGATGAGCTAAACGAAGGAACTATCAAAACTTAGGATGAACTTCGAACCGCTTTCATTAGCCGGTTCTTTCCCCCCAACTCTTTTTGATCGACTCCTCGGAGAAATCCGAGCCTTTCTCAACATGAAAACAAATCTCTAACCAATGCTTGGCTTCGTATGAAGGAATTGATCAGAAACTGCCATGGTCACAATCTGTCCAAAGGCAACATCATAAAAATCTTTTATCACGGCCTTAACAAAACTACCCAAGAAGTTCTAAATGCCGTAGCTGGTGGTATTTTTTTCAATAAAACACCAAACCAAGCTTATCAGCTTCTTGAAGACAAAGTCTTACTCAAGCTCGATTAGGCTAAAAACCAAAAAACAAAACCATCTCTTAAGAAAACCGTTGCTTTCGCCGATGAAGGTAGCAGTAATTCTGACACTGACAAAATTATGGCCCAATGGATGCCAAGACCATGAAACTGGATGCTCGGTATAAAGAATTTCAATCGCGTTCAAAAAAACTAAACCCTGAACATAACGATGATGACATACCCATGTCCCGTGAAAAAGAAGCCAAATTTATGCAAACCTTCTGTCGTACTCGTTTTTACAATGATTACTGCGACCGTGATTCAAACCGCGATAATTGGCGTTCAAGCGGAAGTAACGATTACAACCGAGACAACTATCAATCTAACTCTGATAATAAACCCGACCTTCAAAAACAACTAAGCGATTTCATAAAAGCTCAACACTCGACCAATTCTTTTGTCAAGTATACTTTCATGGACCTCAAAACCAAACTCGAAACAACAACCAAAAATATGAAGCGTCAATCCAAAATCTCGAAGCTAAATTTAACAGACTTGCTGACAAGCAATCTGGACGACCTTCTAGATCTCTTCCCAGTAACATTCAACCTAACCCAAAAGGTAGCTCATATAAACCTTACCAACCACCACAAGCTTGAAACGAACATGTAAATGTCATATTTACATGAAGTGGTAAATCCTACGACCCACCAGTTAACCCAAATGACCAACAAAACGATTATGAAGCTCCTATCAACTTTGATAGCGATGATGATGAAGAAGAACCTGTAGCTCAGCCAAAAACTCAAAAACCAAAACCAGTCAAAGAAACATTGATACCCAAACCATATGAACCAAAAATTCCATATCCTCGATGCCTTAGAAAAGAGAAAATGGAAGCTGATTATGGAAAATTCCTCGACATGATTCGAACCGTCCGAATCAACGTACCTCTTATCGATGTTTTAGCCGGAATGCCCAACTACAACAAATTTCTCAAGGAAATCGTGAATAACAAACATAAAATCGAACAAATCTCAGCC
>BQNB010080896.1:0-28120 GCA_026074375.1 Tanacetum coccineum
TTCTAACAGATGATTTTTGGTTCATCGGTAATCGGATTGGTGATGTTGGTAGAAAGTATGCATATTTGAATTATCAACATTGCATGAGGAAGACTCAAAAACTTCTTGCATCGGTGTACAGAAAGGATTGAAAAATTCATCTTGATGAAACTGTGCATCTGCTGCTTGATCAATGTTGTTTTCCTCAGCATTAACATTTGTTGTTAGAATTTTCGGTTCTGTTGTAGGTTGAATATTTGCTGTAGGTTGTGTTTCTTGTTATTTAGAATTATCAGAGAGAGCGTAATAGATTGACACACTTTGATTTCCTGCAGTAAACTATTCTTCAAATAAAGGACTGAATAGAAAATCCAACTCTTGTAATGATGGAGCTGTTGTGTCTGCTGGAGGAGAAACATTTGGAACCAGCTTTGAACTTGAAGGTTCATTGCTATGGTCATTAGTTTCGAGGCTTAAACTGTTATGTTCAAACGTCATTTGTCTTGGGGGCGAGGGGCCGGAGTTGTCATAGTCCGACGCCATCGTTCTTGTTTATTAGATTCAAATTTCTTAAACCCTTGGTTTCTAAGATACCAATCTTTTTAGCAACCAAACTCTGAGTCCTTCATTTTTAGGATTGAAATATGTACATGCACGTAAGTTAAAAGTTCCTTCACTGACATTAAGAGTTTGTTCGCATTCATATGGGTTAGTGATAGCCTCATTTGAACCATTTGGGGGTTTATTGTCAACATTGGTTGTGCTAGAGGTGAATATCTTTCCAGTAGGAACCCACCTAAGACCAACAGTCTTGAAAATTCTACCCGTCGGTTTCCACCTAAGACAAGATCTAGGAGTCTTTGTTTTCTCATGCACAGTGGAAGTCTTTTTGATATAAAACCTATGTCCTGTAGGGATTTGTCTTTCTGGTTTCTTGGCAACACTTATTTGCTCTACGGGTTTGTATGTTGTTGTTATCTTATGGGATGGCACCTTAGCACGTGAGTTGACCTCATGCAGGAATTTTGTTACACAAGTATCATGATTTGCATTAAAGACACATTTTTGACATGTCAAACAAACAAAGTGTATGAAGTCCGAGAAAGATCTAGAATTCCTAGAGTGATCTGCTATAGGCACTAATTGAATTTAAACTAGACCTCTTATATATATAATATATAATAAAATATATATAATAAGTATAATCTAAAAATAATCAATGAAACCGAGAAGTAGTATAGAATATCCCCGGGTCGTTTATCCCCAACGAGGCTGTGCTTGAGAATCGGTAAAGTCGGAAAATTGGAGTTTGAATGAGATTAATGATTTGGGAGTTTAGAAAGCTAAATTAATCAATAATAAGCAAAAACGATTGAGAAAAACCTAAAAATTATGAAATTAAACTGAAAAACGAGAGCAGGAATCCCGAACAAGGGGTCAAAAACCTAAAATCTTAAAAATTAACCCTACAAAGAAATTTTTACTTCTAATCTACTCTAGGGGACTAATAATGAAGAATGAAAAAGACTAGACCGAAAACGGAGTTAAAACGAGCTCTAAAATGAAAAAACAAAAACGGGGGTAAATCCCGTTCTTTAAAAAGTACGATTTTGCAAAAATGACCCTACAAACGTTTTTATATTTTTCCTAAGTAAAAGATGATAAAAGAAAATTTTGTAAAAAAGAAAAATATTTTTTTGACTTTTTATTTATTTTTTATGAATTAAAAACAGTTTAAAAGAAAATAAATTATAAAAATTAGTAAATGAACAGTAAAAATTACAAAAAAATACAAAAAAATAGATTAAGCTACGACTATCCTAGGAAAAATACCAACTTGAACCCACAGCTTATAAATAAGCCAGGAATAAGCCCACAAGGGCTGAAAGGCTTAATGGGAAAAATGTGGTTAAATCAATAACCACTTGGGCTTCTAACGAAGAAGTCCCAAGGGCACAGCGGTAGGAGTGTGTATGAAAGAGGTTGATGAGGGTTGAGACCCGGGTTCTAGTCTTGCTCACCCGGGTTTCCTCTTATCATTTTTTTTAGAAAAACTTTGAAAAGCAAAAATGTTGATAAGCCCTTGCTTATCAACTTTTGTAAAAACACTTTTTGAAAATCTAAAGAAATAAGCTGTTAGACAGCTTAATATGACAAAACACTTAAACTTTTTATAAAACTTAACACTTTACTACTATTTTGAACAAAAAGTTAATAAGCTAAGCTTAAAACTTAAAAAGCTAAATTAAAATATTGAAAAGCACTTAAAATCTAAATCTAAGACAGAAATAAGCTAGAGCTTATGAGTTTAAAGGCTCAATAAGTTGCTTGAGTATCTCAGCTTATGCTGAGATTTGGCAGGGTACTAGCCTACTTTAGGCTTAAAAATAAACCACTAAACCTAAGATTAAGCTAGAAAACTTTGCTAAACTTAAAACTAGACCTAGGACTCTACTAAAATCAGCTTTTAAAAGACATTTTGAAAAAAATTTAAACTATGAAAAAGCCATATGAAAAAGGCTGTGACAGTTTTAAGTTTAAATGAGAAAAACTTGATAAAAAGCTAAAAAAATAGAATGCCGCCCTACTTAAGGCTTAAAAATAAACAATCAAAAGGGCTTCCTAAGGTCTAAAACTAAAGGATGGTATTAAAAAGCTTATTGGCTTTCTAGAAAAGCCAAAAGCTTGAGTAGACACTAAAAATAAGCTAGAAAAGTGGGCTTGAAAGTGGTGGTTTAGCACCAGGGTAGTTTCAACAAAGGACTTTTTTTTTCTTCTTAAAAGTAAGCTTAAAAATAAGCTCTCCAATAAGCTCAAAAACAAAAATTAAGTTAATACAGATGAAAAATGACTTAAGGTGAGCTTATATTTAAAAATTCAAGACTTAAAAACCAATTTAGTCATCTGAGATTTGCACTTGAAACTAAGCATTTTTTACTTTTAAAGACACAAAAACTTTGGTTGTTAGATTATAACAAATTGCCAGGAAGACCAAAGTGGTTTAACCACTTGTTTTTAACACTCTCAAATGACAAAATATTAATCCTTAACTCAGGTTTTCTAAAGCTTAAGCAAATAAGCTCTTTGATCCTCTTTTAAAACCAACAGACTTAAGAAAACATAAGCCAGTAAGTCCAATAAGCCCATCCACATTTGCATTCATCCATAAGCTTAATTCAGCACACATTTTTCTTTCTTTTTGGTTTCCTTTTCTTAATTCTTGTACAAAAATGTAAACAGCTTATATGATAACTTATATGAGAGCTTAAAAGTGAGCTTAAAATAAATTAAGTTAACTTTGGGACACAAATTAAAACATAAGCTGAAATTTTCATTAACCTTAAAAAAATTAAAAGTACAAGAAAGTGAACTAGGTTAAAACTAAGCTTAAAAAAACTACTCTCTCCAAAACTACTCTGGCCTTAAAGGCTTATAAGGACTTATATAGACTACGAGCTAAGGTCTTGGCTCTTGGGTCCTCTTGTCTTCTTCTTCATTGTGCTTCTTTGTGGAGTAAAATGAGTCTTTTGTGCTTGTTGTGTGTGTAGAAGACATAAAGTAATCTGAACCCTTCAAAATGCTTGTTGCCCAATCAAATATTTTCAACCCTTGATCGAATTTGAAACTCAGGATTGCCAGCGTGTATACGAGCCCATGTGGGGGTGGGGTATGTGTTCTTGTCATGGGGGGAAGGATTTTGGAGGTATGTGCAGGGTATGAACAGTGCACATGGGGGGAAAGGGATAAACAGTGTTTGGGTTTTGAGATTGGCGGGCTTTTGGTTTTATAAAAGGCAGGGTAAATATTTTTGAGGTTTTGACAAGATCAGTCCCTTAATATGTATAAGGGTTTTACATGTATGGTCCTTGTTTTGTTCATGGTTGACCCTTGAGGTTTGGTTGGGGTTTGCACCGTTAGTCCTTGTGGACTAACGGTATAAAGGGGTAAACGGTTTTGGGCTTAACGCCCGTTAAATGGTTGGGCCAGGTTGTTATAAATGGTTTGGGCCGGGTAATTATAAAAATGGGTTTTGGGCTTTTTGGACTAAATGCTTTTAATTTCAATAAAGTGGGCTGATCCGGGCCCACTAGGTGGGTACGGGTGGGCCCATTTTTAGAAATTTAGGTTTTCGGGTTCGGTTTTTGATTCTCTTTCCAACACCATATCCCGGGGTTGACTTTGACTTCGTCTTGACTTCATTAATTGCACAAACGTCGTCGAGTCGATCCGGAAATTTCCGTTTTAGCTCCGTTTTCAATCCTTTTGAACCCTTGGCCTTAGTTTTTCGCGCTCTTTCCAAATCCGTGCTCAGTTTTGTCTGGTTTGGCTTTGTTTTTGTCCTTTAGTGGATATCCGGTACCTGCACAGCATAAACACAAAAACAGGCATATTTATGGCATTTTATGTGCGTTTTTGGTCGTTTAGGGTCGATTTTAAAGGTAAAAGGTATGTGTAATTACACACATACCAAAATCCCCCATACTAAGACATTGCCGTGTCCTCACGCAATGCTATGAAGTAAGCACTTAGAAAACTAAGAATCTCGATCCAAATTTAGTGACAAATAGATTTAAAAACATAAGTCTTATTAAGTGAAATGCAACTTTTATTAATAAAAAACAGATTACAGCTTTCAAATGAAAGTTACAAAGATTGAACGATTATAAGCTAGAAAATACAATAAGCTATAAGCTAATTTACACTACTCCTAATTAAGCTAGATTATGACTGTGAGTGAGTATGCTTGTATTTATAGTTGCTGAGTGAAGTTTCTAGGCCCTCAAGTCTGTTAGACGCTCCCCTTCAAGCTTTGATCTCGTCCCTTCCTTTAATGCTAATCATTGGATCCATTTCTTCAACCGTTGGATTGATTTGATGAGCACACGGATTGCCAACGTGGCATTCCGTGTGTCAGACCCCTTTGTGCTTCTTTTGCACTAGATTTAGTGTAAAAATCCTTGTCCTTGTGTGTTTCTTTCATATATCCGCGTGTCCTTTCTTGTGGTGTCTTAGCCAATGGAAGGCTTTGGTGACGTATAACTCTGCCACATCATATCTTGTCACTTGAATTGTTGAGCCATGCTGTCAATTTCAATTAACCCTTTGATTTTAACTCAGGGTAACACGAAGATGATGATGAATAGTAAAAAGGAAACTCGCGCCTTTTTCTTTCTTTTTAACTGTTTGTTTGACCACATGGTTTGGGGGTTTGACTTTGGGTTTTTATAAAAAGAAATGGGCCGGGTGCATTTGGGCTTGGGTTATTTGAAAGGGTAACGACCGTTATCTCTTTATTATAAAGGAGATAACGGTGTTAGGGTTTTAGGGCTTTTTGTGAATTTGGTTTAACATTAAGGGTATTTGTGGTATTTTCAAAGGTTTTGTCTTCTTGTGATTGACCAATGTTGACCAAGAGTTGACTTTATTGACCTTTTGCTAGAAACTTCCGGCTCTTTTGTACTCTTTCCGTTCCCGTGTCCGTGTTTGTCCGGTTTTGACCGTTTTCTTGTGTATTTATGTATTAATCCCATACTGAGCATATACCAAACAACAAAATACACAAATACAAGCATATTTTTGCACATTTTGATTATTTAAGGGCCATTTTTGATATAGAAAGGATATGTGATTTCTCACATATCAGTTACCCTGTCCTCTCTTCTGTCGACCCTGAACATTCTGAACCACAACCCTGCCGTCTTGAACTGTGGCTTGGTTCCTAGGATTTGATGAAGTTCTGAGTTGATTGTTTGTTTGAGGAAGGTATGTTTTGTATGATTGGGTGAGCAGGGCAAGTGTGTTGGTTAAATTCTCAATTAAGTTGTCCGTTGGAGAGAGTCCCGAATCAAGTTGAGAGTTGTCAGCAAAGTGTGGTGGAACATATGTGGATGATGGATTTGTGGATGATTGTGAATTGTACTGCTGAGGTGCAACATTGGACATCAAGGCGAGAGGATCAACTGTGTGTTGAGTGAATCGTTCCAACATCATTTTGTTCTCATTTGCATGTGCCTCGTGCTGCCTTAGCATAAAGCTTACAGTTTGATATAGTTGGAGTCCCTCAAGCTATATTGAGTTTCACTGCTGTTACAAATCTACCCCATTCTGGCAACATGTTATTAACAAACTTAGAATTCAACTGCATTCTGGACATGGTCATCTTGATGTTACGCATGTCGTTGATGAGTTTGGCAAACCGGACATAGTAATCATGAATAGTCTCTCCTTTGTGCTGACGAAAGTGTTCGAAGTCATCATACAGTTGTGATTCACGGTCTTCTTTTGTTAATTCTGAACCTTCCAGGAGCATCTTCACATTGTCCCATATGTCCTTTGCATCAGTGTAATGATTGATAAGAGAGTAGATATCTTTTGGCAACCCTTGAAGTAAGATGTTTGTTGCCCGAATGTCAGCATTGTACCTTTCCTTATCTTCAGGTGATAGGTCAGAATAGACACGAGTTCGTTCAGGTCCTAGATGTAAGACACTTCATTTCCTTCTGCCAAGAAGTTTCCTAAATATGTTCCCTATCTGAAATGCGTCCTTCATCAAATGACTTCCAATGATGTTCACCCTTTTTCTTTACCCCAACAGTACGTCGAATTCGTGTTGCCTAGTTGCAAAAGTCAGTCCTATCAAGCATAGGTGGTCGGGTATCTGAACCGGCACATTGAATGTCTTCTGAAAGATTAGCCATTTTAATTAATTGTGAAATGATGAAGTTGTTTGAACAATGATTAATGATTGTATGTATAAAAAGTGATGATTGATTGTTAAATTAGGTGATATGTTGTTTAAGTATGGTTTGGTTTGGTTGAAATGAGTTAACGTATAAAGATAATTAAGACTTTGCAAAAGCAGTAGACAAAATGTCAGTGAAGAACTCTTAGAAAATCTCAATTAGTTAGAGATAAAACGCAATGAAGAACTTTAGACAAATCTCAGTCAAGTCTTAAGACAAAACGCAGTCAAGAAATGAAATGGACAGAGTCTCCCCTAGGCAAAACGCAATATGGGTCTTCAATTAGGCAAAACGCAGAAGCAAAACACAAAGACAAATCGCAATAGTCAAAACGCAGAGACAAACCGCAGTAGACAAAACGCAGTAGTCAAAACGCAGTAGACAAAACGCAGTAGACAAAACGCAGTCCCTAATAAGACAAAACATCAGTACTGTTGTCTTCACTAATGACAAACTACGCTGTGTACTTTTTTCGACCAAAATGCAGGAGAACGCAAAAACGCAGTCAAGAAAATCTGCCAGAGAGACAAAACGCAATCAAGAAAATATGACTTTCTTCATACTAAAAACACTAAAAATCATCCTTTTGATCGGTTTTTGCTTGGTTTCTTTTGCACAACTTTGATATAGTTGGCTATAAACAACTATCTAAACACCAACTTTAACCACCACAAACGTGAGAAACAAAGTGTGTCAAGATGAGACCATAACTCTACCTTCAAACCAACTTTTGATCTAATCAACCAAGAAAATGCACACATAATCTAGCTAATCATCACATGTGCTTGTTAACCAATTATAGTATATTTGGATATCATTTACATAAACAATGATCTTAGGGGTTGGTACCGATTATGTAGAGAGAGAGGTAAGTTAAGTTCTCGTGAGAGTAAACTTTTTTCTTTACTCATTATGTGTGTTTGTGATATATATATGACCAACCAACCTCTGTCCATGGCTTGAAGTGGCTTTTTTAACATGAGTTTAGATGCCCTATTGGGGCTATGGTAGGGCTTACAAGAGGGTAAAAGGAACCCGACACAATACTGTGTCATATCACTAAACGTTTAAACTATGAGCTATGTTATTCTAGACACTACACGGGGTGACCGAGTCTTTTTCATAAACCTAACATTATTTGATAGCGTCATCGATTCCTTTGAGTATATTTTCTTGAAGCAACTATTAATGATTAAAAATGAATAGAAAATACTGATGAGGTTTCGATCAAACGATGCTGTATTTTTTTATACGTTTTCTTTTAGAATTCAAAGTATGTTAAAAGCACATACTTTGATACGTCTGGGTCCGAGCCCATAACCCATTTAGCTATTAAGGTTTTACCCAACTTTTGTCTTATAAATACTCTTGTACTTTTTAGTTTATAATCAATCAATCAGGTTTAAGACAAAAACAATTTTCTCATTCTTCTCTCTATATTCTTAAGGAGCTCGCACACGCTTGAAGTGGTGCCCTATCCTGATACAACTCCTAACTGGGTCGTATCAATTGGTGCTTTCATTGAGAGCTCTCCTTGAGAGGGGTTTCGATTTAGGGTTCCAAAAAAAACCAGAAAAAGTTATTGTTCATTGAGCACTATTCACCGTATTACTATTCATCGAGTACTATTCATCGAGGGTTATCGTTCATCATAATTTTTTTTACTGATCTGTGAGTTACTGTTCATCAGTGCAAAAAAACTTTTTTTTCTTTGAGCTAATATTAATGGCATCAGGGTGGCCAGACGGGACCGGGACGCGAAAGTACGCATTTTCGAAGGCTCTTGCAAATGGGTACAGTGGCCGAATACCAGAACGAGTTTGAGATACTTATAAATAGAGTAACAGGGATCTCTTAATCGTTACTTACATCGTTTTATATCTTCGGACTTAAACTGGAGTTACAATGGGAACTGTGAAGATCAAGCCCTATAACTTTAGGAGAAGCCTTCTCCTTAGCCCGTATCGCCAAGGCCAGGTTTGAGGAGAGTGTGAAGAATAGTTTTAAACCCTAAATATGAAGATCCGCAGGGGGCGTTATTTAAAGTTGTTGCATTGGGTTACGGTTGAGGATTATCAATGAGAGTTTGGAGAAACTCATGAAATTAAGGTACGGATATACGCAACTCCTTGATCATCTCATTTCTATATCTCGGGACTCAAACTCACACTAAACACAGTTGTTTGGTGTCGAGACCAACCACATTGGGTGATGCATTCTCCTTAGCCCGTATCACCGAGGCTTGTTTTGAGGCAATTGTAGAGAAAGAACATAACATTAAAGAGAAAGCAGATACCACTCTAACATTGCCAAGTGAAGAAGTTTCACCTGTGGTTAAAGGGCCTTTAGATGCTAGTGAATATACCCTTATATCTTTGCGAAGTGAAGACCTCAATTTTAAGATCTAAGAAAAGGCAGTTGAATATGTAAGAGCATTAAATGCTGCACCTCTTGAAGTGGTCTTTATAGGGCCTGTTGATGAGGTTATTAGCGTAATAGAAGATGTTTTCGATATTGATGAGAGTAACATGGAAGGTATGCAGGTTCCTGACAAGTTTGCCGAATTTTTCGAAGATAAGGGAAGTGTGGAAAAGGTACTTAGTGCAACAAAGTTACCAAAAAATTCATAAAAAATTCAAAAATTATCAAAAAAAATATTTTTCTTTTTTAGAAAATTTTCTTTAGTCATATAGTTTGTAGTAAAAATATAAAAAATTTCGTAGGGTCATTTTTATAACTTTTTGATTTTTAAAGAACGGGGCTCGGGTGCGGTTTTTGTCTTGACTCGTTTTTGGGTCAAACGACCTCCGTTTTCAGTCTAGTCTTTTGCATTCTTCATTAGTTGTCTCCTAGAGTAGTTTAGAAGTGAAAATTTCTTCGTAGGGTTAATTTTAAAGATTTTAGGTTTTCCCCATTTGTTCGGGGTCCGTGCTCTCGTTTTCTGGCTTGATTTCATATTTTTTAAGATTTTCTTAAACGTTTTTGTTTATTATTGTTTAAATTAACTTTTCACACTCTCAAATCATTTCTCTCCTTCGAACTCAAATCTTCCGACTGTATCGATTTTCCAGCACAGCCTCGTTGGGGATAAACGACCCGGGAACATTCTATACTACTTCTCGGTTTTATTGATCTTGTTGATTTTTAGACTTATATATATTTTATATTTTATCATATATTATATATTTAGTATAAAATTCTTTAACTAATCAGTGGTCAACCACAAAAAGAACCACAACCCAACCAAATTTCCTCAAAAACAGTCCTCAAGAAAACCAACTTGCAAAAAGGGCCACCCTTAACCTGTGATTTCTTAACTCTCCCCATAAAAATCTTTGCTACTTTTCAAAGATTTAGTTTGGGAAGTTTTGAGGTATTTGGTTATAGAACATATAATATTGCGTGAGGATACACAATCACTTAGTTTGGGGAATTTTGATATGTGTGAAAACACATATCTGTTTTATATCAAAATAAAACGTTGATCCACTGTTCACCGTCTTCTTCAATTTACCTCGAGTTCAAAACCAAAGGGCAAATGAAAATTTACTACGTGGCCATGTAATTCAAGTGATAAAGGACACCATGACAGAGTTACACATCACCAAACGCTCCCATTGGTAGAAACCCACAAGGAGAATGCCACGCGGATGCAACGAAACACACCAAGGGCTAGATTTTTGCACTAAAAGACTTGAAAAAGAAGCACAATGGCTCTGACACACGGAATGCCGCGATGGCAATCCGTGTGCTCACCAAAGTGATCCAACGGCTTAAGATAGAGATCTAATGATTGGCAAGATTCAAGGGCAGGGTTTTATGGGAGCATCTACCAACCTCCAAGGCCTAGAAGTATCTCCTGATGGCTATAAATAGCCCCTCACATTCACACACACGATATCTAGTTTTTTTTAGCTTTTAAAAAGTTTTTAGTTAAATTGTAATTTTTAGCTTTTAAAATTTAAGCTTAAGTAGTGTGACTTTTCAAACTTATTGTACTCTTACTTTTACCTTATTGTAATCAGTTTTAATGTTAATGAAATATGCCTTTGTTTTTACCTAATCCGTTACTTTATAAATTTTTAATCCTCAAATTCTCATGTTACTGTTTCAAAAGCTCCTAATAAGCTCAGATCAAGCTCTTTGAGTCTCTAAGCTCAAATTGAGCTATTAACAAGCTCTTAATCTACATAAACCAACAAAATCAGTTTGAATACCTATGCTTATGGATTATGGACTTATGTATGATAAGCTTAACATGGAAGAGCTTATGGGACCTTTACTAGCTTATCATTGATAAGCTAGAGCTTGTAGACAGCTCAATTGTGCTTTTTATTGCCTTTGTTTAGCTAAGGCCTTTGCAAGTTTTCCTTATCCTTTCTATCTTTAAATTCCTAGTTTAGATTTGCTTATTTTGCTTATCTTCTATCTTATTTGTGCTTAATTTTGTTTCATTATGCTTATTAATCTTGTTTGACTATCTGTTTTTAGCTTTTATAGCATAGATCTTAGTTTTTTCAAATATTGTCTTAAAAACCTCAAAAATATAAGCATAGTTCTTAGTTCTTTGTCTCTGGCTTATTTGCTTATTAATATAAGTTCATTAGGTTTGTCATAAGCTATTTGTTATCTGGTATTTAGGATTTAAGCTCTTATTTTCATATTTATAAGCTTAAGATGGTTTTAAGTGAAATAAGGGGGTGTTTGGTATAAGCAGTATTAACTACAAGTTAATATTGTTTGATGCTTTTGATCCTTTAATTTCAATTTAACTTCCAAACTTTGGTTTATAAATGAAGGAATTATTAGTTTGATTAGGTGTAGTTAAGATTCCTTAAGTTTTCTATTTGTTAAATGAGTTTGTTATCTGTCTTAGTAGCATTTAGAGATTTAATAGTGTTTAGTTGTTATTTTTACCTTATATGCTCTTAGTTTGGTGTTAAATAGGAGCTAGATTTAGCCTAATAAGTCTGCATTAAGAGGATTTAGGTTTTGGTCTATATGCATGCCAACTGCATCAGCAGTTTTATCCTAAAAACAACCAACTTCTAGCTTAAATTTCAATAAGTAAATAATGTTTTCAGCTTTTGAGATTTTGTGTACAAATAGATTATAGGTTAAAGTAGATAGGTTAGGGCTTAATTTAGTATAAAAAGTTAATTTGCTTATCTGTTTTTAAGCTAAAAAGTTGTTATTTGTCTTTTCAAAAAACTGTCAAAAATCCAAAAATATTGCATTCTGTCTTCACACCCTTTTTCATTTTTCATTTTCATTTAGCATTTGATTTTCAAACCTTGTTCCAAAAGTTGTTTTTAGAAGCTTATTAGTTGTAGAATAAGCTTCAATAAGTCATTTCCCTACAAGGATCCAAGAGCTTATCTTAAAATAAGCTCAAAGATCCCTGTAGGGACTGTTTGGTTTTAAGTTTTCCATAAGTGCTTATTCTGAATTTCTAGCTTGTTCTTTGTGCTTATTCTTGTTCATTTAGCTCTTTAGGTTAGTATTAGCTTAATAGTAGCTTAATTTGTCATAAACTTAGCTTATTGTGGTCTTTTAGATTATTTGTTTAAGAAAAATACTTAAGAAAGCACCAAAAGCACCTTAGTTAGTTCATTTTAGTTTGTTTATGAGGATAATAAGCTCAATTCCTTTAGCTTATTTGAGTTCTCTGATTATTCCTTAGGTACTTAGTTTCAGTTCTTGTAGCTTATTCAATTTGTTAAGTAGCTTATTAGCTTATTTCATAGTTAAGCAGTCAAGTGTTCAAAATTTTTTAAAAAAGTTAATGATCCGTCTTATTAAGCTTTTTCCAGCTTATTCAGTAGATTTCATAAAAAGTTTCTTTTATAAAAATTGTTAGTTTATAGCTTATCTACAACTTTGCTTTTATAAGTTTTCAAAAATAAAAATAAAAGGGGACGGTGAAAATCGGGGGTGAGCAAGACTCGAACCCCCGACCTCAACACCCTCAACCCTTATAAACACCTCACACCACACATCACTACCATCGTGCCCTGGGGTCTTTTTCGTTATACCTTTACAAAATCTATTTCTTATACACATTTTACCCATTTTAGCTTATAAGCTGTTTTAAGCTTATTACACAGCTTATTTGATAAGCTGTGTAATCAAGCTTATTTTTCCTAGGTTCTATTTAGTTCAAGCTATTTTCTGTATTTTTTTTAGAATTTCTATAATTAGCTTAGTATTTTTAAACATTTATTTTTATTAAAAACTTTAAAAAATCATAAAAAATAGAGAAATAATAAAAAAAATATAATTCTTTTTTAAAAAATTTTCTTTTATCGTAAAGTTTCTAGGAAAATTAGTTTTGCTTTCGTAGGGTTAAAATTGCAAAATTTCAATTTTTAAAGAACGGGATTCATCTCCGTTCTCGTTTTTCGTGTTTTTAAGCTCATTTCAATTCCGTTTTTATTCTAGTTTTCTTTAAACTTACTTTTTAGTCAATCAGAGTCTATTAAAAGTGAAAAATTCATTTTAGGTTTAATTTTGGAAATTTAGGGTTTTTAATTGCCATTTAGGATTCCCGTTTTTGCGTTTTTAGTTAAAATTTAATTTCCCGTTATTTGTTTTCTAGCTTAATTATTATTGTTTGCTTATTTTAATTGTTGATTTTAATTTGTAGAAATAGATAATCAAATCAATCTTTGTTTCCAATTCAAATCATTGTCCGAACAACAAACGTGGTCTCAATTTCACAAATCGTTGGGGAATAACGACCCGAGAATCATACTTCCCGGTTAATATACGTATTATATTATATATATATTTGTGAAGATTTTCCTTTTTACCTTTGTCCTCAAGGGTAGTTTGGTAATTTTCTTTCATATTATATTTTATAATTACGTATGTTGATTTTAACGAATCAGCTAAAGATTCCAATGAGGTACTTTCCGAAACAGAATATTTTAGTGATAATCAATCAACACTAGACGAAAATGACATAGATAATGAATATAGTAGATTATGCAAACTAGGATTAAAAGTCATGGCTAAAAATAAAACTCTAAAACAAGCTAAAATAAAATTAGAAAATGAAGTACTAGAATTAAAAGATAAACTATCTAGGCTAGAAAAAGGTAAGAAAGTAATTGAAGAATGCAAATTATGTCATGAACTTAAGTTTAAAAATGAGGAACTTAGAAAAGAAATATCTAGGCTAAATTAATTTAATGATAGTAGTCATTCACTTAAGAAAATAATAAGTTCTCAAAAACCTTTCGGAGATAAAACCGGTTTGGGATTTAATTTTACCAAAGGATCACCTAGCGAAACAAAACAAGTAAACTTTGTAAGAGCTCAAGAAGTCGAGTCAAAAGAAAAATTGATGGAATCAAACCCAAACTCAAAACCAAAATTTATACTTATAAACAAACCAAAATCCCTATTGCAAGTGATGATGAGGTAAAATATTTTTACAAACCTTCTTTAAAACCCGGAGTCGGATTTACTAAACCCACAATAAGGTCTAAAACACCTCCTCCGAGAAGAAAAGAAAACCCTCATCCTCGTTCCAAAACACCTCAAACTAGGAGAGACAATGGTAGACCAAACACACAATGTGGAATCGTCCACACCAACCAAATTTCACTCAATGTGCAAGTTGCTCACCATGTATGTACCAAAACCAAATGCAAAATAGATGTGTAAACAATAACTTTGGATACATGAAACGTTGAGGACCAAATGACTAAGTCATCACAATCTTTGAAGTGGTATGTTATCTACTAACATTCTTTGTCTAGGGACTAAAGAATTCATGATAACGTTCCCATGAACCCTTATCATTTACACTCTGAAGACATTAACGAAGACTATTCTAAAGTCTAAGGTATGTCTTACTTTTCATATTCGTAGAATATAGATTACAAGTAAATGTCTATGTGTTACTATCATAATGTAGTATAATTAGTTCTTAAAAATAATAGTGTAGTCTCTTGAAATACCATTTGTTGGTTTTCTAGCTTTGAAGAGATTAGTTCTTTATGAAATACTCTTTCGTTTAGATTATAATCATACGTCTACAAAATGGAAATCTTCTATGACCATGTAGCAAACTCACAGAGATGAAGAAGAGCAAGCTAGTGGTTAACAATTAACATAGAAGTAGGATTAGTCACGCAACGATCATAGACACACTATGGATGAAACAAACTCCCTTCGACTTCAACGATCATCTCGGATCCATGTCAACCATCGTCTACGTCCATCGGAATCAATTTTCTTTTTACATATTCTTAACTACGTCTTGCTATCTTATTATTTTCTCTATCCATTCTCGTCTTATCTCAAATCGAATCAATTAATTTTCTTTTCGAAGAAATTAATTCCTCCTCCTTGCAAGAAAACTCATTTCTAAATCGCCTCTCAAATTGACGCTTGATTATCTCATTCGAAATAGTCAAAGAAATTTTTTAATTAAACAAAGGATTAATTAAAAAATTGTCAATATTCACTCTCACAAAAACTGGCCAAAAATCGAATGAATTTTTTTTCCAGAGGGCGGCCCCCTTAAAATTAAGGGGACCGACAGTGTTAATTGGGCGGCCCCCTTAATTATTTAAGGAGGCCGGCCACTGGAAAAATAAACACTCCCCATTTTAGACGATTTTTCTTATACCCAAACACCATTTTTCTCTTTTCTTCCTCCTCCACCTGCTGTGAACGAAACCCTCTCACCATAACCTTCAAAAATCATACCTCAAATCACCAAATTAACCAAAATTCGCAAGGGGTAATCACTAACAAATCAATCAACAACATCTATTGTAAGTTTTTCATCATTCCTTTCATTTGATTTCATCCAATTTTGCTCTCAATCAAAATTGGATGTTCTTCACATAACCTTATTGGGCTTGAAAAAGCCCAATAACCAAACCTGAACCTTATTGGGCCCAAACCCAAACCCAGTGGGCCCAATGCAAGCCCAAAAGCAAAACAAAAGCCCATCAATCCTTTCTATAAAACATAAGGACCAAAAATGTCAATTTTAAACTTGTTTTATTAAAGAAAAATGAAAAAATAAAGTAAAGGGTTAAAACTGCCAAAAGGCATTTCTTTTATTAGTTATAAACAGCAGGGACCATTTTTGCAATTGTCCAAATCCCTTTTATCTCTTTTAGTTATAAACAGCAGGGACCAAATTTGCAATTTCCTTAAACCCCTTTTATTCTTTTAAGTTATAAAACGCAAGGACCAAAGGTGTTACTTTCCAAACATGTTTATAGCTAAACCCCGGCTTAAAAAGAAAATGAAAAGAGTACCAAACATGAGGGGCCACTCTTGCATCTTTTTCATTCATTCCTTTTAAACCTGCTAACCACAAACCGTACCCGCCAAAACCCCATACCACCTCTCCCCCACGGTTTTATGGCCAATACCACCTCTATTGTACATTCACAGCTCACCCCTCACCTTTCCCCACTTACCCTGCCCCTATAACCCTCCACCCTGACAAAACACTCAACCCGAGACCCCATCAATGGCTGAGATGGTGTACAAAGACCAAGGAAGGCTAGGATTGCTGGGATTGCTCTCTACTCACACAACAAGCACAAGTGAAGACCAAGTGAAGGCTGAGGACTTGTATAAAAGAGCCAAGACCAAGCCGAGCACCACACCATTTTTTTACCCTTTTTAGTTTAATTTTTATTAAGTCTTTTTAGCAATATTTGTAATTCAGTTCTATTTTAAAAGTTTATGTTGTAATTTGTCTTTTATTAATGAAAAGTTAAGAAGTTATCTTTGAAAATTTGCAAGCTATTATTGTCGAAATTTAAAGGTTTATTTAAGCTCTTTAAATCTGTTTATTCTATATAAGAATGTCTTAAAATAAGTTAAACACCACTTATAAGCACATTTCTAAGCTTCCCTTTCATAAAAATCAGTAAAAAAATGTTTTTACAAATTTAAGGGAGTGTTTGGTTTTATACTCAAAATGGGTCAAAAAGTGTTTAACCATGGGTCAAACACACTCAGCCATCTTTGGCTGAGTGTGTGGGCTTATTTAGGCCAGTTTAATCATAATTTTTAGTAAAAAAATAAGTTTTTGTAAACCTTTGATCTTTTTGTCAAAATTCTATAAAGAAACCTTGTGTTAAATTGCTTAAGCTGTTTAAACAGCTTAAGCATACCTTTCTTGTGCTTATTTTGTTATAACTAGCCTAAAAAGAGAACCTTTTGTTCTGTCAATTTTCAAATGGTCAAGTACCATTAAGTCTGCCAAGCCAAATTTCTTTGAAAACAGCCAATTTCAAGTCAAGAAATCAGCATGTTTAAGTTAACCTTAATGACTTAAATTTTGGATATAAGCTCACTTACCACCTTTGTTAATCTGTCTTGGGTTGATTTTGGGTAAAAAGCCCTTATGAGCTTATTGTGTTAAGTTGAAAAAGCCCTCAAAGGCTTATTGTACCTCCCTTGGTGCTGAGCACCATATTAAGCCCCCCTTTTCTAGCTTATTTAATATTAAGCTGTAGGTTATTATTGCTTTTTAATATAGCCTGTAGGTTTATCTCTTAGGTTTAGAAGCTTAAATCCCTAGGTTAGCTTATTTAGATAGCTTATTATAGCCTTAAAAGTCCACTTTTTCTATCTTTTATATAAACTGTTAGAATAGTTTAAGTAAATTCCAGCTTATCTTAGGGCTTATTTTAGTGACCTTAGCTTATATTTAGGCTACCCTTGCCTTAGTAATTAGTTAATATAGTTTTCTTAGCTTATTGTGTTGCTTAAATCCTAAAAAGAAAAAGAAAATAAGCCCATAAGTTATTAAGTCTGCTGTCCCAAAAAGCTTATTTTTCTGGCTTATTCACTGAGATTTATACTAAGTGCTTATTATGAAAAATGTTCCCCTTAAGCTGATAAGTAAGTTTGCTTTTTTGAGTTTAGGCTAATAAGCACTTTGGACTAACTTTGTGCTTCGGGGTCCTTCTCAGGGACCATTTATGTAATTTTCTTTTTTAGTGTTAACATTGTTAATGCCTTAGGTTAGTTTCTCTTTACTCTGTTAGTCCTTATCCCATTTCACTGTTAATCCCTTATTTTTGTATTTTGTTTTTATAAAAGTTTTCTGAAAATGAAAAATCTTTTTGGTTTTTATGGTTTATAATATATTTACATATTATACAAGATATTTGAATATGTACCACCACTATTCTTCAGCTTTATCTGCTAATAGTTTTAGGGTCTCTGGCGTAAAACTTCGCATTCCCAGCTTGTAGATAAGAAATTCAATTCTTTCTCTGCCAAGTGCTTTAGTGAAGATGTCCGCCAGTTGATACCCCATATTGAAAAAGTAAATTTCTACTACTCCGTTCTTAACTTGCTCTTTTATGAAGTGGAATCTGATGTCAATATGTTTTGATCGAGAATGTTGAACATTGTTGCAACATAAGGCAATAGTGCTTTTGTTATCACGGTACATTAGAATTTTATTGAATCTAAGGCCATAGTCGGTAAGTTGTGATCTCATCCAAAGGACTTGAGCACAACATCCTGACAAGGCTATATATTCAGCTTTCGTACTGGATATCGCAACGCTTTTCTGCCTTTTTTATGACCAACTAACAAGTCCGTCTCCCAATAATTGAATACATCCAGATGTACTTCGTTTAGTATCTTGGCAACACGCGTGATCAGCGTCTGAATAAGCTGTTAGAGCAATAGAAGAATCCTTTGGATACCAGAGTCCCCTATTAACGGTCCCTCTAAGGTATTTAAAGATTCTTTTTACAGCATGTAAGTGCTTTTTGGTAGGCTTAGCCTGATACCGAGCACACATGCATACAACAAATGTAAGGTCTGGTCTACTGGCTGTAAGATACATAAGAGTGCCTATCATTACACGATAGTGTGTAGGATCCACGGCTTTCCCTTGTGTATCTTCATCCTGTTTGGATTTCTCCACCATGGGAGTATCCATGGGGTCACTAGATTCCATACCATATTTTTTCAAAGATGCTAGAGCATATTTAGACTAGTTTATAAAGATGCCTCTAGGACTTTGTGAAATCTGTAGTCCTATAAACTTTAAACATATTATTTTTAAAAATTGGTCACATAGTTCAGGTGTAGTAGACGCAAAAAATATATCATCAACATAAATTTTTACCAGGAGAATATTTTTGCCTTGTCTTTTGATGAACAATGTGGGATCCACGGTTCCTTTAGAGAATTCCTAAGAGAGTAGAAACTTCAACAATAGATCGTACCACACGTGAGGAGCTTGTTTCAATCCATAGAGGGCCTTCTTAAGCTTATACACATGATTCGGATTGTCTTTATCCAGAAACCCGTCCAGTTAGCTGACATAAAATTCTTCGCGCAAAATGCCGTTCAAGAATGTCGTCTTAACATCCATTTGGTAGACGATCATATTCATGTGAGCAGCATAAGCGAGGAAAATTCGAATAGCATCAAGTCTAGCCACTAGAGCAAAAGATTCTTCAAAATCAATTCCCTCTTCTTGACGGTAACCACGAGCAACCAATCGAGCCTTGTTCTTTCGAATACCTCCTAATTCATCAAGTTTGACCTTGTAGATCCATTTTAAAGTTGTTGATAGAAATAATGCCTAAAAACATTATTAATATTTTTCACATCCTTACATTTTGATAATCACAAAATATAAAAACATTCAATGAAAAATTAAAACATAAACAAGTAATTAGTGGTTAATATTCATTTCAAACTTATATACTCAAGGTTATGAATAAACAAATGTTGATGCATTTTATATAAGAAAACTTTTATAAATGTTTTAAACTTTATAAACATCACAAAACATTTTTTACATTTAAAAGAAATGTTTTATTCAAAATAAACATTTTGAATTTCAAATTTTCGGACCTAAAACGGCTAGAAATGGTCCAGTAAACACCTCCCCTGAATTGGACAAAAAGAAGCATCTGAATAAGGTGCGACCCCCTTAATTACATGGGCGGACCCCTTAATTTTAAGGGGGACGACACCCTATTTAAGGGGGTCGGCCATAGAACCCGCTCCTCCTTTTTGTCCTATAAATACTGGACTATTCCCCAACATTTTTCTCACCTTTTGCACTCATTCTTTCTGCTCAAAACAGCCCACTTATCCTCTCTAAAATCCTTTGATCATTTAATCATAAAGCTTTGTTTCCAAGTGATCCAAGCTATATTCCTCAAGTGCAAGAGAAGAATACTTCCATCATCAAGTGAAGAAGTATTACACCTTAGTGTGCATAGCAATCTTGTTGCATTCATATCACATATTTGTAAATCAATTGTATATCTTGTAGTTGTGTGTAGTAGCTAGATCTTGGTGATCTTTGTAAGTATAGTTAGATCGTTGTGATCTTACCAAGTAGTGTTAGGTAGTTGTGATATAAGTAGTGTGGTGAAGTGAAGTCGTGAAGTTGTGAAGAAGTCGTGAAGTTTTAAAGAAGTCGTGAAGTTGTGAAGAAGTTGTGAAGTTGTGAAGAAGTCGTGAAGTTGTGAAGTCGTGAACAAGTCGTGAAGTTGTGTTGTGATAGATTGGTTCTAGCTAAGATTAGAACTCGACATTTAGCTTAGTGTCGTAAATTGATATAAGCAACGTTGTGTACGGTTTTCTCCGCCATAAGGGAGTTTGTTGACATAGTGAAGAAAACTCTCGAGTTTGATGCTCGGGGAGTGGAGTAGGGCGAAGAGGTGCTTCGTTACCGAACCACTATAAATCCTCGCGTTGTGGTTTGATTGTTCTTACTCTTATCTCTTGTCTTACTTTATCATTTCATATATTTACATTGTTCATATTGTGCAAGCATTGAATTCACAAAAAGGTCGAATCTAAATTTTACAAACATACATAAAACTTAAATTTAAAAAAGCGGTAAACTATTCAACCCCGCTTCTAGTTTTCCACAGAAGTGAAAAAACGTGATAAAGCGCGATAAATCATGATGCTTGAAGGCTTTTTCGATTTCAATTTCAGTAAAACAGATTTTTTCTATATAAAAATGAAAAAAATTTCATGCAAATATAGTTTTTTGACTTTATCCCTTATGTATAACATTTTTTGTAAACTCAATATATTTGAAATATGATATAAATATAATAATTTATAATTATTTTAATATTTTTTCCCGCTTTAAGTAACGTCTTAAAAAACGTCATGACTCGTCATAGCTCATAAAGCGTGAGACTTGACCTTCCGCCACCTCTCACACTATCTGTAACGAATTTAAGTTTCTATAAAAAGAAAGCCAAAGCAAAATAGAACATAATGATATAGCGAGAAAAGGAAATAGGGAGAAAATAAACATACGTACGACACCACTCCAATGAATTTGTGGGTGTGACGTGTGTTAATAAGACACCGTTATTTTAGCTTTTAAATGATGTCACGTGCAGCATTTGTGATCATGTGGTGACAGCTTTAGTCACCAACTTGAACTTGGATCCCTTTACGACTCAATCCAAATCAAATAAAATCATCGTGGGCCCAATGTCTCATTCAAATCCTTCTTCTTAAATCGAACGAGGTTTGTAACCCGCGCTTCGCCGCGAAGCGCGGTTTTTTTTTTAAATATGTACACTTGAAGATGTGCAACATGTTCCAGCCTCTATTTCCATTGCTTCATCAAGATCCCCTGTTTGCATAGCTGCAACATGTGTGATCAAAAAAAGAGTCTGCAATGTGCACTACCACCACTTCATCATATTGTCTAAGAAATGACAACACCTGAAGGACATCACAAATGTTGACACCTGAAACAAACAACAATATAAAAGTCATGTTCGGATCAAAATGGGTCAAAGGTGTATGTTAAAAGTAATGATTGAAAAGTGGTAAAAAAGAACACAAAATAATGACTTTATAATACTAATCGATTGTAAGCATAACCAAGGGGTACTATCCACTAAGCATGCTATGCACTTTCTGTTCCAAAGCATCCCTATTACGTGCACTCTATGTAAAACCTAGCATATATATACACTTTCGCTACATACTTGCAGTACTATGTGACCTGATGTACACCATCTGATCTTGTTTGCTAGTGGGAAGCAAGTTAGTCATTTTTTTCTTGGTATTTGCGCACGGATCAAGCTAAAAGAGTAAACGGAGAAAATTAAAAGGCATGCATGTGATAAGCACTTCAATATAAGCAATGTGTTAAAGGGATGTCCAAATAGTCATGTTGGTACCATAAGCTTTTATATTATAAGCACATAGAATCAAAGCCCTTCGAAATAAGCCAAAAAGGGAGCTTATCTCAAAATCCTGCTAAATAAGCTACTAATACAAACAATAATTAACATCTAGTACGACCTGTTGCTGCCTTTTTTTTCTAAGAAGCTAACTTTCAGAAGCAACGAATCACCCTAGCTTATAGAATATTTTAGTGGTTAAACTCAAACACAACATGTCAGACTCGCTTACCTTGTGCTCAACATATAAACCTGTGCTCCAACACGTCTATAAGAAACATAAATTTGCATCAGTACCTGCAGTTAGCGGCCGTTATTTTCGTCCCCATTGAGAGATATAGGTGTAGTTGTTGATGACACAAGCAAGTGATTGAAGCACATCACATATCCTAAGAAAGTGTAGCTTGTGTCCATGAGTCTTCATCCTCCCGAGCTTAGTTTCCTACAAAATTTCACAACGATGGTAAACATATTCGTCATTCTCGCTTTAGCTAAAACAAACTTTTAAGAATCTTTTTAAAACCAACTCGATTATTACCTTATAAATTTAGAGCCCTGTTATACTTTTCGATCACGCTTATTGCATTATCATTTTTCCGTACCCAACATCAAACTTTATTGTCTATAGTGATTTTGCAAGTAGATTTAATTTAGGGAAAAAGCAAAGGAAAAAGTGACATACTTCATGTTCATCTGTGACAGAGATAAGTTGCAATTCAATTGTCTTTCAGATAATTCAAACATGATGTGTCATGTGTCCCATCTCTTCACAATCTCGTATGATTCTTTATGCGTATGATCCTTTAATTGGACTCTATTTCTTTTCTGTTAAATAGTACATTACGTGAGGGGGACTTCATATCCATTGCCACAGCTCCCGAGCCTCCATCATGCATATGTGGCCGCATGGTATCAATTTCAGCCTCACTTCCAGTTCAAGAATTTGTTTTTGTACTGTAGAGCCCTTTGTGATTCCAGCAGCAGCTATTATCTCATAAACCTGTGCCAATGGTCCTGTTAGCATTTTTACACAGCTTGTAAAGGGATATTCGGAAAAGCATATTTAGGTGCTTAATAATTACTGTATCTTAAGAAATCCATCAAGAATTTTCATGTATTTTATAATAACTGACTATTACATTTTCATCTTAGCCTACTTT
Organism: Tanacetum coccineum; assembly: GCA_026074375.1. Taxonomy (NCBI): domain Eukaryota; kingdom Viridiplantae; phylum Streptophyta; class Magnoliopsida; order Asterales; family Asteraceae; genus Tanacetum; species Tanacetum coccineum. Next base: position 23,071 of record BQNB010080896.1, read on the forward strand.
AAAGTAAAAAAATACTGGGTTTTAAACAAATACATTGCTTAGAACCGCTTGAACCTCGTACGCGCATACATGTTTTGCGGTTCTTTATGTACAAATCCATCCCCGTATCGTATGCTCTGTCTTAATGTGGTTCAAGCTTTCAAATTCTGGGTTTCTAACATTTATGAGGTGTGTGTTGTACATGCCGATGTCGAGTTTGTATTTGTATATCGTTAAAAATACTATTTCTGTATTTCCAACTATAATGGCAATTGAGCCAAAATCTAGTCAAACCCTAAACAAAAGTTGTAATTTTACCTTTTTATGCAAGCCCTCGGCTAACGTTTGCCTTGTGAATTTTGTTCATTACTTGTGTTTTTTTCATTCAAAGTCCATGTTCACCAACGTTAACTTACATATTAGAGGATGTTTGTTTCGGCTTATATTACCAGCTCATGGCTTATTAAATAAGACAAACTGATTCAATACTCGTACCAAATTATTTGTATACATAACATAAATGTGATACAATACATCAATACATGCACCTGAGCTTGGGGGGTTAGCCTTGCGTTTGTTGACAGGGGCTTCTTGACATCATCAGCTGGATAGAACTTTGGTGGCTTCAAGCAACTGGTAGCAGCTATCAGAAACATCTTCAAGATGCATCCTTCTTTTTTAGTTTTGAAGTGGGGGCTAAAATGGGTGAGTTTTTTGTGGGTTAAATTGGGTGACCCAGTGGATCTGAGCATGCATACATAATCCTGGTGGTTCAGGAGACTAACTCGAACCTCTTACAAAAAGGCTCAGGCATGCAAGTTTTCCCCTTTCCAAAGTCTGTCAACAAAAAAAGGTCTTCATATAAGCGGAGAAAACACTTTTTGTTTCTAAAATCAGAAGTAGAAACTAAAAAGCTGAATGCAGACTTAAAAAGTATCTGATAAAAACCCTTTTTCCCAAACAGATTTTGGTCTGATTGCAATTGGCAGGCGGTTCATTTCCAACGTCCACATCGAGAATCGCCAAAGGAGGAAACTGAATCCAGCCGTGCAAACATTGGTTCGAAATCATGTTCGGAACCGACTTCAGCTCTCAACCACGCCCGTTTCATCCCAAATTCAGCTCTCAACTTCAACCCCTATTTCAGCACCTACGCGCACATGTCTCAACCCCCATTTCAGCCCCTAATCCCACACCCACTTCAACCCACCACAAACTCACCCATTTTAGCCCCCATTTCTGCCTCCAAAACACACCCATTTCACCACGTTTCAGCCCCCAAGCGCATCCATTCTACATCAATAAAAGTGCCCAAATAAGAAGGTTGCTATTAATCAGACATATAGAATAATTTCTAAACTATATGACGTAATTAATCAAAGCTATAAACATGATTGAAATATAAAAAAAACAATAATTAAGCATTAAGGTATACCTGGTGGTTCATGATTCGTTACAGCAGCTTCGCCTCTACCACGCTTACCTGCCATAACATTCAGTTTCGTAATTCTAAGTTTTAATTATATTTTGAGAAATTCTTTTTGCAAAGAAAGTTATCGAAGGACACAAAACATACACCAAGACATGTATTTGCCCACACTGGTTCATGTTGTTTTCTTGACTCGTTTTATATTTCGTAAGCCTATCTCTTTTCTAAATTTGTACATCATCGGCTTATGAAAGATAAGGCCATAAGCCCAAAAATAAGCTGAAAATCCTAAACTTGATTTAACCAAGCAGTTGAGGCTTATTATTTCTAATCTCATTTAACCTCAAAACATGAATTTATGCACATATCATGATATTAATTATAAACTGAGTTAAAAACAATGCAATCCAAAAAAGAAGCACATAATTACCTTGAATAAGAATAAACAGCGTAGTTCCTTAATCCTACCACATCGAAGTCCCGAATAAACCTGCGTATACCATTAACAATGAAAATAAACAGAAATTATGGTTAACAAACTTATAAAATGAAACCCTTAAAGAATCAAAATAAGTATTCGAAGTTTTAAAAAACTATATGATTGAATCCTCCCTTCTTGTTGATCTTGGATTGCATGTACAGCTGAAGACTCTTCGATTTTTCTAGGGTTTCAAGCGAGCGATGGTCTGAGGCGGTGGATGCACCGATTGCTTTATATCAATTGTCAGGCGGTGGATGGACTGTGCGGGAATATTAGTTTATTGGGAAGAATCGAGAGAGTGATATGGGACGGTGGAGAAGAATCCAGAAATTGAATAAATGAAGATAGCGAGGCGGTGGAGGTGATTAAATGAGAAACCCAGGAAAAAATGAGTCGGGCCGGGTTTTGTATTAACTGCATTTAATGTGCCTCGGGGAGGCAATCCTACCCTTTAATATATAAGTATAATTGATAAGGTTAAACTTTGATCGTACAACATCATATTCCTAGTCGACACATGTTTGATATTTTTTTTTGGATTCTTTTATCTTATGCGTGTATGGCACATGATAAGAAAGAAAAAGGACACCCGGACACACGGAAAAATACACAGAGATCAATATATTGTTTGCGGATTCCTGTGTACTTTTCTGTGAGTCCCGTTGTACTTTTCTCCTTCTTATCATATGCCCTAACACTCTGTTTTCGAGTTTAAATTTTAAAGAATGGAAGGGGATGGAATGGGAAGAGCAAAGTAAGGGACGACACTATGAAGAAAGTGGTTCTTGCAATTTGTGTTCTTTAGTTTGTATTTTAAATAAGAAGGAAAAGTTAGAGAAGCTAACAAAATTACAAATATAGACTCAAAGCTATACTTCGGAGATAACAATGTCACGTTACATACCGAGGTCCTTAATTTTCAATTAATGAGAATCGTAAATTTTTTGCTAGCATGTCGAACTCAGAGTTTGATATGGCCCATATTTGTTTCTGTCTTGTTGTGTAGGAATTTTTTTATGTCGATGATTTATAAGTTGAAAAAATTATATTATGAAAAGAAGTTGTCAAAATTGGCTACCTATCTATGTTTGTCAAATTGACATTATGTTCTGGCAACATTTTTATTTTTCTATTAACACGGGTAAATGATCTTATTATGACATGATATTTGTCTTGTTTTTGACAAATCACAACAGTGAGTGTAGTTGTGAATTTTTATATTCACATAATGAATCACTTGATGCATTAAAATAATAATAATAATAATAATAATTTTTACAGGTGCAATATTATGAGTTTCTCAAGAATCGGTTAGGGTTAAGTCCAAAAATTGATAATGAACTCTCACAAAATTCCTGCCTTAGGTCATGAACTTATGAAAGTACTAATATAGGTAATAAAACTTCTTATGACTTGTTAAACTAGGTAATATTACCGTTTTGTAAGCCACGTCATCATTATGGGCTCACATCATAATATTTATATACAAGGATTCCTTGTAGGTAGGGTTTAATCTTATAAATGTAGCCGTTATTCATCTTCATCATCGTCATTAACTTCTGAAAATTATGTCGAGTTCATCTGCATCATCATCAACACGCCGTTATAACTCATCGATTCAGTGAGGGTTTTGACATCAAGAACACATGAAAACCCTGCAAGACGATTTTATGTTTGTCCTAATCATTATGTAAGTTTCTTGGTTATTTTATGGTTGTGTTTCTATTTGATTCTGATTTACACATTTGATTGATTTTTTATCAGAGGCCAGTTGGGTGGGATTGGTATGATCCTGAACTTGAACATGATTGGTACCGTTTTGAGTTGTTCGACATGTATAACTTGCTCAATCCACAACAAAGGCATCAACATCAGGCTGAGATGAGGCGTGAAGAAAGGATTCAAGAGTTAACCCGCCTACTAAACAACTCTTGTACCCGTTTGACTTTTTACAAGTCAACATGTTTTATTCTTGTGTTTGTACTCCTTGTTGTAATGCTCAAAGGCTAAGTATGATGTTGTAATGCTCAAAGGCTAAGTATGAAGCTTGTTATTCAACTTCTGTATGTTGTTGTATTGTGTTTGTATTTTGGTACAATCTATATAAATGAAATGGCTTCATTATCTGTTTCTTATTGTTTTTGTAATGAATAATAAAGGAATCAAACAAGAATAAGGGAAAGTTGCATAGATTACTAAAAGCATATGGGGGACAATGCATAGTTGGAAACCACATTGGCATAAGTCTTTAAACATATAATAGACAGTCAAGGCCAAAAGCTACAAAAGGTGTGTTTTTAACCACATTCTAGGCCATAGTGGCATTGTTAACTACAAAAGCTGTGTTTATAACATCCCACTTGTTCACAGTTGTAAATAAAAAAAACTTCATTTTCAAGCTAGGTTAATGAAAAAGCTTTGTCTGGTGTTGACCCTTCCCCATTTGGTCTAAAACCATATTTCTTCATCTTTTAATTGAAGATCCTTTCTGATCTGCCTCTGTTCTTGTGAAAGATGATCCTCTTATTTCTTGTAGCTTCTTCACTAGATGATGGTGCTTTTCTTTTAGATCCTTTGTTTTTGCCTTGTGGTTCTGCTACTTGCTTCCCTTTGTCTGTACTATGAGTAGCTGATGCAATAAGCTCTACACTTGGTGTAACTGCTACAATAGGCTCTGCAAGTTGCTTCCCTAACTCTTCAGCCTCATAATCACCTAGTCTGAACCCTATTTCACCCCGGTTACTCGTGTTTGCTGCAACTGATTCTTGAGTCTGCACATTGGCATCTAAAGTATTCACATTCCTGTTGTATGGTTCATGATCAAATGATTCTTCTTTTTTTGTCCAGTTGGAAGAATGGTAATAGTCTATTTTCCTATCCTATTCTTCTTCAGCCATTTTCTCTTTTAGTTTGTCTTCATCCATTCTTTTATACATGGCTTCTTCTTCCAAAGTCAACCTCAATGCTTCTTGATCAAACTCATCTTGTTCAGTTTCATAAGCCGGTATTTTTTGTTCTTCTTGTAACAGCAGCTCCTCCATATAATCATGTTCCAAGTTCTTTCTTATTTCATCCTCAGTCATCTCTTCCTGAAATAGATGCACTACAAACTGACACAAACATACACTTAAACTCTTAAATCTAATATGTTAAGAAAAAAA
>BQNB010080897.1:13087-29787 GCA_026074375.1 Tanacetum coccineum
TTTTAAATTTTGGCCTAAAATCATATTTTTTTTCTTGGTAAAACGAGGTTACGTAAAAGACATAGACAAATGCAAGTGGGATCAAATCGATAGATTCCCCCCTCATACTAGAACGATGCATTATCCTCAATGTGTGGGGGTTGCCAACCCCCTCGTACTAATTCCAATGTATATTCCTAATATAAAAGGGAATCTTACGTAAATCTAAAGCCGTTTATTAATTATGCCAAAGATTAAACGTTAGTCAATAAGATCAAGGATATAGGATTCCCAAAATAAGCATGCAAAGGAATGAAGATCGAGTGAGCGTTGGACAAAACCACGAGCACGAGAGTCTTCATAATCTGGGTAATCCTGACAAATCATCACAGACAACAAAAACACAAGATTGGAAGAGGCGAGCCCCCTCACGTCACACTTATTAGAAAATAAAAAGAAAACAGAAACACGGGTTGCCTCCCGAGAAGCGCTTATTTTTGTTAACCGAGTCTTGAGCCTGACTCGATCCCCTATACTTGATTTGGTCAAGGAGGATAAAAATAGAGATAAGGAACATCCAAGATTGGCATGTCCCCTCCATAGATCATCATCGGGCTTTCATTAAGGAAATTATGAATGATCTTGAAAGCTTTAAAGCCCCGATGAGATAAGAGATGAGGAGATTTCTCCTCTTTTGAAACAAGAATTCCAGGATTGAAAACTTTGTCCTCATTTTCGGATGAAAATGGAAGCAAAGTTTCGAGCACTGGAGAAAGAGGATCACTGATGAATGAGATAGAAAATGTATTTAGTGATAGAAATCTCATGGATTGGGTTTCAATAGATATTCCCGGATCGAAAGTCTTGTTTCCATTTCCCGAAAGGGAAAGAGGCAACAAGATTGAGTCCGGAGAAATCATAAGAAAGAGTAAAGTCTAAATCCAGATAAAGGGTGGGAAGGGTAGGTAAAACATTAGGTATATGAACTCTAGGTTCTTCCCTTGTTGAATTATCAGAGATATTTTTCATCATATCTGTAGTTAAATCTCCTGGATCGGGTTCAATATCAAAGTAGAAACAATCATACTCTGGTGGAGGTATGATGTGAGCAAGTTCATTGTCGAACTTTTCAAATACAGAATTACTCTTATTGGCAAGATGAAGTGAAGTATCAGAAAGATCAAAGTGAAACGAATCATTCTTAGGAAGAGAAATATCAGCATGAGTAGTGGTACTGCCGTTATTCTTCTCTTCTACATCAAAACTAAAAGTCTCAAGCTCAGGTAAAGAATCATCAAGATAAGAGAGAATTGTAATGGTCTATTCCAAAAGAGAAGAGTCACTAATTCCTCAACGGGGATAGGATAATGCGGAGGGAGAGAGGCGGAAAAATTCAATTATATCTTTAGAATTGAGTTTATCCGGAGTTCGATGGGATGAATTATCATTTAACAATTTCTCAACAAGACGAATATCTCCCTCTGGATCAGAGTCGGCTCCAGCAATTCCCGGTGGAATTAGCTTTGATTAATATAATCACCTCGTAATTTTAGTAGTCATTGTTTGACATTATGATTTCTATCATTTATTTTAGGGTTTTACGCGTTTACTCCTTAAACCGTTAAACTTTAAGTTAAATCGCGTAAACTGAAAAAAATGATCATAGACAATGATAAATGGGCATTTAAACGATTTATTTTAAATGTTTACATCAAGCAACTGTGTTATATGGATATATTATGGGATAATTAATACTTTGTCATTCTGATTTTTATTGGCTAGTAAAATGCTTTACGTTTTCATAATAAATACGTTTTAGGCATACCGGAAGTTCTAAGACCTAACTACGCCTAACGAAGGTACCCACGGATTTACCATACCCAAATCAATTAAAATAAATTATATATATACATATAATGCCGAAATTTGAAAAGATTAGACCAAGAGTATCTTATTTACATATATCTAGATATTACATAAAGGTAGTCTTACACCTTTATTCCAAAACTTGTCATGCTAACTTAAACTAGGTTAGAAAGTAAATAGGTTTTGTTAGATAGATATTTAAACTATAAATAGCCATGTCATGCATGGAGCAAAGTTCATACTCTTCTATACTTTAACAAACTTCATTTTCTTTCTCTATTTTCTCTACCAAAACCTTCACAGGCACATATACCCTTGTAAAACAAAATCCCCTAATTAAATTTCCTAAGTATATACAACCCTTTACACAAACATACTGTAAGGTACTCTAAGGTGTTGGGAAGGCATTGGTTCTTCATTTTAAGTATTAAGAAGAAAAAGGAAAAGGATTTAGGGTTTTTGAAAACCTAATCTTGGGTTAATAAGCTTGGGATAGCTTTCTTTTTTGATCTAAACACGGGTTTAGAACCTTATTTTTTTTTTTTTTTTTTTTCTCCCCCCAAAAAAAACATCTCATACATCATTACTAAGGTTTTTCTTAAATCTTTTATACTTTTCTTTCTTATGATTTTAGTTATTTACATGTTAAATATAGCCATAATCAACCACTAATTTACTTTTTTAAATGTATTAATGGTTTTTATTGAGTTTTTATCAATTTATACACTTATTTCATGGTCCTAATTTTATAAATATCATGGAAAAGTAAATAAAAAGTATTGTTTTAACTTATAGTTTAAGTATTAAAACATTGTTTTAAGGCTAATTAGGGTTTTATAATGTTTCTTTAAACTTCACTTATTGAAAATAATGAAACTAAAAGGTATTTTGATTTGAACTTGTTACAATGAAATTATATGGACTAGGGATGATATTAGACTTTATTATAAGTGCCACATATGTAAAATATGGTTATAAGAGTTTTTATAATAAACTACTAACTTAATAAGTACATAAAACAAGGTTTTATAAAGAAACAAACATGAAATACATAGGGGCTGTCCAAATTCGAATTTTGGACAGTAGGTTATGATATTTTATAAAAATAATACGCCTCGTGACGATTCCATAATGATAAGAAACTTGAAAAACCGATCTATAACGAAAAAGATACGTTAAAAACGAGTTTACGACTATAAAAACTTTATAAAACTATTTTTATAAAAAGTTACTATTCATTACAGCAACTTTTACTTTTAAAACCTCTAAAATATGATATAACTTTTGATTACGAGATCGTACACGCAAGAATCGTTAAAAACGGAACTATAACGAATAAACTACGACGTTTTCGATAATTAAAGTTTATAAAAGTAATTTTATAAACTATGAACAGTAAAAATCACTATTCATCAGTGGATAAATTTGTGAGATATTATAAATCTTTTAATAACGTGAACGTACTCGAAGGAATCACTAAAATCGGAGTTAAAACGAATAAGTTATCGCGAATACAAGTTTACGCTAATTAAAACCCTAAAACGACAAATGAGCTGTCATGAACAGTAATTTTACTATTCATCACAGAATTTTTAAAACTTTAAAATGTAATATTTTGATCGCTCGTCTTACTACGAAGACGTGGACGTAAGAAACGCGAGCAACGGGTTTAAAACGACCAAGTTAGGTCATTTTTACGAAAAGTATATTTATAAACGATTTCACCTTATAAATATTATTTTACTAAAACGATTAGTCGGTGATTATGCTATATAGAATATTGAGTGGTTATCAAAGTGCTATATTACTAGGGAGTTTCATAATGAGGCCTCTTCGGATGGCGTATCGATGAGTTGTTGGATTTACGATTTAAAGTGTCCTAAACTCCTCGTACGTCATGTCATGACCTCTTTATTTATGATAGCCCGAACGATAGTACGATGTAACAACTATAAGATTATATTCAGTGTTGTTAATTAAAAGTACTCAGTACTTATACAGCCTTAATTTAAATAGGTTGCATTTATCGTCTTGTGTGACGTTTTATCTAAGATAAATTGAGCTATCTGTACTCAAGGTGAGTTCATAGCCCCACTTTTTACAGTTTTACTGATTTATTATTATTTGGGGTGAGAACATGCTTTGTTTTATAAATTGGACGCAAGTGTTGAAAGTATATTGATTATGTGTTGCCTAAGTAGCGATAACCCTCCTGAGCCCATTATTCATGAACTGTTAATTGCATAGATGTAGTTGTGAATTACATTATGTGAGCGCGAATGATATAAATAGATCTATTGGGATTAACCTCCCCGTTTGGGTGATTAGCTATCACTAGGAACGAACGTTGACCATGTCGGACTTGGATGTTGCGGGTTACAACATCTGTACGGGCAAATAACTGCTAAAATAGCAAATATAGGTTGAGCTTCGGTGTCATGAGCTTAGTGCAACAATAATCTGGTTTTGTGATTGTTGGCATATGTTGTAAACATCACGTGAAAGTCTTGCGGTCCTGCATAATTTAAATACATTAACCTATGAATTCACCAACAATTTTGTTGACGTTTTAAGCAATGTTTTCAGGAGGTCATTAGGCACGAGATGCCAAGGATGCATTGGATTGTACAGTTAAAGACTTATGTGTATCATGTTTTGGGAAATATATGTTGTCTTTTGTAATATGAAACAAAGAACAAGTAAAGCTATAAGCTTTTGTAAGATATCTTTTATTTAAATCCAATGTATCAGTTTAAACGACTTTTGTGTCGTTCCTATATATATCTTGTGCTGTTGATCTTGAAGTAACATGCCCCGGATCCTTATTCCGCTGCGACCCATTTTGGGGGTGTTACACAAACACTTTATATGCATGGAGATTTCATTATCATAGAAAGAAATCAAAGATTTGATCACATACGACTTTCACTAAACAAAAAACGAATTTTAACAACAAAAATTAAGAAAAAATGTAAGACACAAACTGATTTGTATAACTTTTTGAGTTTCACAGTTGTAATATCCTCTTATCGCAAGACATCACCATGAATTTCTTATAAAAAATCTCTCACGTGACCATACAATGCCTTTTTTAATTTCAATAGCCAAAAGAAAAATGCCATGGTGATTAACCATCACATCACAGATTCTAAAACTATCTAAATTTAACCGAATACTAAATTTAAGACAACAATAAAAAGTCAACAAAAAACAATTACCTCGTATCTTGTGATAGCTTGGCGGTTCGAACGTTAGTAACATGTGAAACTATATCTCGTGGGTAAATCTCATTGTGGCACTCACGTCGAGTTATTACTCATATTGATTTGTGTATCAACTTCTTTTAACACTTTGCGACAAGATCAGATGGTTCGTTGTTGGCTGATTGGATTTGCGACATGTAATGGTGGTGATTAAGGATGGTGCGGCTAGGGTTTGTGGTGAGGAAGAAAGAGAGAAAAATTGTAAATGATTTAGATATGTGATACAGATCTGGAATTATAATTGGGTTTTGAATCAATTAAAGTGTGTATTATCAAAATGACTGATTTGCCCTTTATTTTTTTTCTAAAATAAGTAATGGATATTTACAAAAATGACATATTGCACTGATATGATGTACATCATGCATTATTAAGAGTAAAATAGCTGGTTCTGTACAAAAAAGTAGTTCTGTATTAAAAATCCCAATATATATATTATCATTGTAAAAATAATAAAAGTGGTAAACTTAACGAAATCATTATTTTGATTTACAAGCTAAGTCTAAACTATTAGGTGATGATATAACAAGATAAAATATAGCGCATTTTTTTTATATTTTCATGCGTTATTCTAAATCGACCTATAATTAAATAGGTTGCGTACCGGTCCTTTGCGACGACATTCCTAGTTGATTTATCTAGAAATCAATTCCATCACTTGAGGTGAGTTTATAGCCCCACTTTACTTGTTTAACAACACTTTACAAATCTCGGGGTGAGATAAATGCTTTGTTTTACATTTGGACGCAAGTACTCTTTTAAACATGTTACGAGTTGCCTAAGTAGCGATAACCCATTATGCCCAGTATCATGAACTGTTAATTACTTGGAGTAAGCGCGTGTGTTATAAATAGATCTATTTGGGATTAACATCCCCATTCGGGTAAGTCGTGCTTGTGGAAAACTAGAAGGGGGTTGAATAGTTTTACCGCTTTTTAATTTAAGGTTTATGTATGTTTGTAAAACTTAGATTCGGCTTTTTGTGAATTCAACACTTGCACAATATGAACAATATAAGTATATGAAATGATAAAGTAAAACAAGAGATAAGAGTAAGAACAATCAAACCACAACGCGAGGATTTATAGTGGTTCGGTAACGAAGCACCTCTTCGCCCTACTCCACTCCCCGAGCACCAAACTCGAGAGTTTTCTTCACTATGTCAACAAACTCCCTTATGGCGGAGAAAACCGTACACAACGTTGCTTACACCGATTTACGACACAAAGCTAGATGTCGAGTTCTAATCTTAGCTAGAACCAATCTAACACAACACAACTTCACGACTTGTTCACGACTTCACAACTTCACCGTCTGAATTGTAGGCTACTGTACAGTCTGTTAGTATTATGGGTTGTTCCCAGCTAGCGAACTGATAGATCTTTTGTTTTGGACTTGCTACTCTGTAGATCTTTTGTTTATATCGGCTACTTTGTACAGCCTATAAGTATTACGAGTATATATCGCTAGTATGGCTTTAGGTTATTTTTGTCTTGTAAACTTAGTTGTTTGATCGTTTTGTATATAAAACAATCATGTATTATTTTCATGTTATATATGAAAAGGTTTGGATTATGTTTTATATGAAATCGAGTTTATTGTGAATAAATGTCGATTTGTTAATTTCAATACTGTTGTGTATTTCACCTTGTGTTGTGATCTCGTTTTATTCATTATGTATATTCGGGTTATGGTTAAGATTTTTGAAATCTAACGGTGTTATGTTTTCTTGTGATTTAAGAAAATGGCACCAAAAGGAAGGCCCCCCAGAACCACAAGGTCAAGGCCAGTCACCACAACTCCCCCACCAGTTACTACAAACTCAACACCTGTCACAGAACTACTACACAACCCCTCGGTCACCAGTGCCAAACTTACAGGACATGATCGACGAGGGTGTAATGCTGTTTTAGCAGCAAGTGCTGCAACCCGGAATGGAGGACGATAGCCATACTCGGGAAACTGGTGCAAGAAGGAATGAACGCACTATGCGGGAGTGCACCTATCAAGACTTCATGAAATGTCAACCCGTATTCTTCGGGGTACAGAAGAAGTGGTCAACTTGACCCAGTGGTTTGGAGGATGGAGGACGTAATTCCGCATAAGTATTGCACAGTGGAAATAAGTGAAGTAATGCACCTGTCAATCTATGGGAAACTGCTTCTAAAACATGGTGGAACTCACATGCTAGACAGTGACTAATGATGTTGCGTATGCGATGACGTGGTCTGACTTGAAAAAGATGATGACAACTAAATATTGCCAAGAAATGAAATCAAGAAGAATTGAGCAGGAGTTGTGGAAACCTAAAAGTAATAAGTGGCACCGATGTGGTAGCTACAAATCAACGATTCCAGAGCTAGCATTGCTGAGTGACAGGATGTTCCCTGAGAAGCTGACAAAATGAAAAGATATGTCGGTGGGATGCAGACCCAATTTACTCGAGTGTTTGTGGCATCGAAGCAAAGCACCATGACAGGAGGCTATGTGTGGCAGACTGGCTGATGGGATAAGGAGGATTAACACTTTGGCTGAGAGGCAGACAGAAAACAAGGGAGGTTGGAAGTTTCTCCTCGAATAACAAAACCAAAACCAAACAAAAAGGCAGAATACAGGCGGGCTTATGCTGCCGGGGAATGGTGCAGGAAACCGTATGAAAGGACTAAAACCTCGATGTCCAAGTGTAACTCAACCATCCGGTCCTTGTACACCAAAAATGCACTAACTTGCAAGAAAACTTGGTCACATGGCAGTGGACTGTAGGAGCCGGCCTACGACTGCAAACAAACAAACAATCCGTTACAACAAACAACCCAAGAGCCAAGGGTCAAATACAAATGCCATTGTTTGCTTTGGAGAGTGGGTCTCCAGGCCACTTCAGGAGCACGGCCCCCAGTGGAAGACCAAGAATCAGGGAAATGGTAGCGGAGTAGCCAGGGCTTATGCAGTGGGAGTTGCAGGGCAAAACCCAGACAACAACGTTGTGACGGGTAGTTTTTGAACCAACCGTTGTGCTTCATTTTATTTATACTGGTTGCAGATAGATAGTATGTGTCTACCTCAATTAGACTTGATCTAAATATAGCCCACTACATTTGATCCATGGTTATACCGTCTGAATTAGATGGTAGCATAATTTGGGTCGTATATGGTATTACTGGCTGCCGTTAAAATTTTCTGAACCATCCGTTTCACGTACGATCTACATGCTGTTGAAATGGGTACTTTATGAAGTCATTATAATTGGCATGGACTGGTTGACGAAATACCAGGCCATTATTGACTGTGCTAAGAAGATCGTTCGTATTCCTTTTGGGAGCGAAATCTTAATTTTTCATGGAGACGGAAGTCGAAATAAACGAGGACTCGATTAAACCATATCCTCGTGCACCAGGCCAGAAGTATGTGCTACAAGGTTGTCACGTCTTTTTGGCAATATTACCGTCAAGGAGACTGGAGACAAGTCGAAGAAGAAGCAACTGGAAGAGGTACCGATCGTCAAAAATTTCCCCGAAGTATTTCCCGAGGACTTGCCAGGCCTTCCACCTACCAGACAAGTGGAATTTCATATCGATCTAGTACCTGGTGCTGCACCTGTAGCACGGGCACCTTATCGATTGGCCCCATCAGAAATGAAGGAATTGGCGGATCAACTACAAGAGCTTTCCGACAAAGGCTTTATAAGACCTAGTTCGTCACCATGGGGAGCTCCAGTTCTATTCGTCAAGAAGAAAGATGGATCATTGCGGATGTGCATAGATTATCGGGAATTAAACAAACTAACGGTGAAGAACCGTTATCCACTACCGAGAATTGATGACTTATTTGACCAACTTCAAGGGTCGAGTGTTTATTCAAGATCGGGACCTCAAGGTCTGTTAATCACACAATTGAAGTTCGAGAAGAAGACATCTCGAAGACTGCCTTCAGAACTCGATATGGACATTATGAATTCCAGGTTATGCCATTTGGTTTGACTAACGCACCTGATGTGTTTATGGACCTCATGAACCGAGTCTTGGCAAACCTTATCTGGACAAATTCGTAATTGTCTTTATTGACGATATTTTGATCTATTCCAAGAGGCAAGCAAGAGCATGAAGAGGCATCTGAGATAATATTGGAAGTTGTTGAAGAAAGAGGAGTTGTATGCAAAATTTTCCAAGTGTGAATTTTGGATTCCCAAAGTACAGTTCCTCGGTCACGTGATTGATAATAAAGGCATTCACGTAGATCCAGCCAAGATCGAATCCGTTAAAGATTGGGCATCTCCTAAAACACCAACGGAGATTCGTCAGTTTTTAGGTCTTGCTGGGTATTATCGCGATCATTGAAGGGTTTAAAGATTTGCCAAACAATGACGAAGCTCACTCAAAGAAGGTCAAGTTTGGAGTGGTGGGGTGACAATCAGGAGGCAGCGTTCCAGTTATTAAAGCAGAAGTTGTGTAGTGCACCAATTCTGGCTTTACCCGAAGGAAGTGAAGATTTTATCGTATACTGCGATGCTTCAAAGAAGGGTTTGGGCGCTGTGTTGATGCAAAGAGAAAAGGTGATTTCTTATGCATCACGCCAGTTAAAGATCCATGAGAACAAACTATATCTACTCCTGTCTGGAACTTGGAGCAAGGTAGTGTTTGCTCTGATGATTTGGAGACCAACTATCTGTATGGTTCAAGTGTACGGTGTTCACGATCATATAGAGGCTTACAGCATATTCTTAATCAGAAGGAATTAAACATGAGACAACGCCGATGGCTAGAGTTGCTGAGTGATTACGATTGCGATATTCGTTATCACCCAGGGAAGGCAAATGTCGTTGCTGATGCTTTGAGCAGGAAAGAACGGGAACCACCGTTAAGAGTTCGAGCTTTAGTCATGACTATTGGCTTGGATCTTCCTAAGCAAATCTTAAATGCTCAGACTGAAGCACGCAAACCAGAGAACATCAAGAATGAGGATGTTGGAGGTATGCTGATTGAGAATGCTAAATCCAGAGGCAATAAGCGGAAAAGTTGGAAACCTCGTAGGATGGTACTATGCCTCAATGGCAGGAGTTGTTACCTTGTTATACGGCGATTTGCGACGGTGATCATGCATGAGTCCCACAAATCGAAGTATTCTATCCATACAGTGGTTCGAGAAATGTACAAGAGTAAGAAGCTAATTTGATGGACCAATATGAAAGCTGATATCGCCACCTATGTTAGCAAGTGCTTGACCTGTGCTAAGGTTAAGGCCGAACATCAGAGGCAATCGGGTTTGTTGGTACAACCCGAGATACCTCATGGAGTGGGGACTTTTCACATGGATTTTGTCACAAAGCTTCTAGGTCATCACAAGGGTATGGACACCATTTGGGTAACTCGTTGTCCCGTCTTACACAAGTCAGCAATCTTTATTCCTGAAAGAACTGACCCTTTGGAATAACTAGCGAGATTGTAACTGAAGGAAGTATTAACAAGCATGGGATTCCAGGGTCTCAATTATTTTGTGTTCGTGATCCTATGTTCGCATCGAATTTCTGGAGGTCGCTCCAGAAAGTTTGGGTACAGTTTAGGTTTGAGTACGCATATCATCGCAAACTGACGGACAAAGCGAGAGAACCATTCAAACTCTCAGATATGCTTAGAGCTTGTGGATCGACTTGGGAAATGTAGGGTTAAACATTTCGCCATTCGGTCGAGTTTCTCGTACAATAACGTTAATCATGCTAGCATTAAGGCTGCACCCTTTGAGGCACTTTTACGGTAGAAAATTGTTCGTTAGCTGTTTGTTGGGCTGAAGTTGGAGAAGTTCAACTAACGGTCCAGACATATGTACAGAGACGACTGAGAAATCATTCAAGTAAAACAAAGGATGCAAGGCTGCTCGTGATAGACAAAAGAGTACGCGAGTTGAAGCGTAAGCCGATGGAGTTTTGAGGTTGGAAGTATAAAGTGATCTAAAGGTTTACCCTTGGAAAGCGGGTTCGTACGTTTAGGCAATCGAGGGGAAATTAATTCCGGTTTGTTGACCTTTAATGGTAATAAAGGGTTGGAGATCGTCGCATATCAAGCTCGAGCTTCCTGAAGAGCTGAGCAGAGTTCATAATACGTTTCACGTGTCCAACTTAAAGAAGTGTTATGCCGACGAACCCTTAGCCGTTCCGTTGGATGGACTTCATTTTGATGACAAGCTTCAGTTTGTCGAGGAGCCGATAGAGATCACAGATCGTGAAGTTAAACGGTTGAAGCGAAGCCGTATCCCATTAGTCAAGATTCGATGGAACTCCAAGAGAGGTCCTGAGTTTACATCGCGGAACGTGAAGATCCCAATTCAAGAAGAAATATCAACCTCTTCACCAGACTTACCACCGTCGTCACGTGCTGTGTGATAAGCCTTGAGGACAAGCTCGTTTACGGGGGGAGACTATAAACACCTCGTATTTTAGGTCATTGTATGACATTAAGAAATTCATAATTTATTTTTAGGGTTTTACGCGTTTACTCTTAAACCGTAAACTTTAAGTTAAATCGCGTAAACTGAAAATGATCATACAATGTAAACGGGCATTAAACGATTAAATGTTTGCATCAAGCAAGTGTTATATGATTATTATGAGGATAATAAATAACTTTGTTCATCTTATTTTTATTGGCTACGTAAATTGCTTACGTTTCATAATTGAAATAACGTTTAGGCTACCCGGAAGTCTAAAACCTTAAAAACTGCGCTAAACGAATACCCACGTTTATACCCAATACTCAAAATAATTAAAATTACATCATATATATATATAAAATGCCGAAATTTTGAAGATTAGAACAAGAGTCATCACATTGAATAATATCTAGATATTTAAAAGACAAAACTCTTACACCTTTATTCCAACTTGTCATGCTTAACTTAACTAGGGTTAGAAAGTAACTAGGGTTGGGTTAAGTAGATATTTATACTATAAATAAGCCATGCATGCATGAGAAATGTTACAACTCTTATACTTAACCAAAAACTTCATTTCTTTCTCTCTTTGCTTCTCCAAAACCAAGGCATCATTTGGCCTTAAAAACAAATTCATAATTGATTTTGTAAATCATACACACCCTTAACACAACATCTTAGGTACTCTAATGTGTTGGGAAGCATTGGTTCTTCATTTTAAGAAATAAGAAGAAAAGGAAGGATTAGGTTTTTTGATAACCTAATCTTGGTGTTATAAGCTTGGAAGCTTATTTTGAATCTAAAACACGGTGTTTAGAACTCATTTCACATCTCTTACATCTATTACTAAGGTTTACTTAATTCTTTATACTTTTCTTTCTTATGATTATATGTAATTACATGTTTAATATAGCCATACACACCACTAAGACTTTTAAATGTATAAAATGGATTTTTATTTGAGTTTATCAATTTATACACTTATTATCATGTCTAAATGTTTTAAATTTCATGAAAAGTAATTATAAAAGTATGTAAACTTATAGTTTAGTATAACATGTTTATGACAACTTTAGGTTTTACATGTTTCTTAAACTTCACATGTGAAAATATTGAAAGTAAAAGGATGGAACTTGTTACAATGAAATTATAAGGACTAGGGATGATATTAGATATTATTATAAGTACCACATATGTAAAATATGGTTATAAGAGTTTTTATAATAAAACTTAATAACGTAATTAAGTACATAAAACAAGGTTTTATAAAGAAACAAACATGAAATACATAGGGGCTGTCTAAATTCGAATCTTAGACAGTAGGTTATGATATTTTATAAAAATAATACGTCTCGTGACGATTCCATAATGATAAGAAACTTGAAAAACCGATCTATAACGAAAAAGATACGTTAAAAACGAGTTTACGACTATAAATACTTTTATAAAACTATTTTTATAAAAAGTTACTATTCATTACAGCAACTTTGAGTTTAGAACACCTAAAATATGATATAACTTTTGATTACGAGATCGTACACGCAAGAATCGTTCAAAACGGAACTATAACGAGTAAATTACGACATTTTCGATAATTAAAGTTTATAAAAGTAATTTTATAAACTATGAACAGTAAAAATCACTATTCATCAGTGGATTTATCTTTATAAAATATAATACCTCTTTTAATAACGTGAACGTACTCGAAGGAATCACTAAAATCGGAGTTAAAACGAATAAGTTATCGGCGATACGAGTTTTACGCTATTTAAGCCTAAAACGACAAATGAGCTGTCATGAACAGTAATTTTACTATTAATCCAAAAACGTTCGTTAAAACTATAAATGTAATATTTTGATCGCTCGTCTTACTACGAAGACGTGGACGTAAGAAACGCGTAAAAGGGGCCAACGGGCTTTAAAACGACAAGTTATAGTCAATTTTTACGAAAAGTATATTTATAAACGTTTTCACTTTATAAATATTATTTTACTAAAACGATTAGTCGGTGATTATGTATATAGAATATTGAGGGTTATCAAGTGTATATTACTAGGGAGTTTCATAATGAGGCCTCTTCGGATGGCGTAACGATGAGTTGTTGGATTTACGATTTAAAGTGTCCTAAACTCCTCGTACGTCATGTCATGACCTCTTTATTTATGATAGCCCGAACGATAGTATGATGTAACGACTATAAGATTATATTCGATGTTATTAAGTATCAGCTACATTATACGCCTTAATTTAAATAGGTTGCATTTATCGTCTTGTGTGACGTTTTATCTGAGATTAATTGAGCTATCTGTACTCAAGGTGAGTTCATAGCCCCACTTTTTACAGTTTTACTGATTTATTATTACTTGGGGTGAGAACATGCTTGTTTTATAAATTGGACGCAAGTGTTGAAAGTATATTGATTATGTGTTGCCATAGTCAAGCATATAACCCTTGAGCCCATTATCTGAACTGTCAATTGCATAGATGTAGTTGCTAATTACATTATGTGAGCGCGAATGAGATAAATAGATCTATTGGGATTAACCTCCCCGTTTGGGTGATTAGCTATCACTAGGAACGAACGTTGACCATGTCGGACTTGGATGTTGCGGGTTACAACATCTGTACGGGCAAAATAACTGCTAAAATAGCAAATATAGGTTGAGCTTCGGTGTCATGAGCTTAGTGCAACAATAATCTGGTTTTGTGATTGTTGGCATATGTTGTAAACATCACGTGAAAGTCTTGCGGTCCTGCATAATTTAAATACATTAACCTATGAATTCACCAACAATTTTGTTGACGTTTTCGCATGTTTTTCAGGGGTCATTAGGGCACGAGATGCCAAGGATGCATTGGATTGTACAGTTAAAGACTTATGTGTATCATGTTTTGGGAAATATATGTTGTCTTTTGTAATATGAAACAAAGAACAAGTAAAGCTATAAGCTTTTGTAAGATATCTTTTATTTAAATCCAATGTATCAGTTTAAACGATTTTGTGTCGTTTTTTTCCCCTTATTATATCTTGTGCTGTTATCTTGAAAGTAACATGCCCCGGTCTATTCGCTTGCGGGACCCTTTGGGGGTGTTACAAGACCATTAGCAAAATTTCACAAAAATGACTGTGCTAAAGAGATGCGGGTATGTATTAAATCCAGATTTTGGTTTGCATTAATGAATCAAAATGATGAGAAATACATTTTAAAGCAACAGTTTGAGGCTTTTCTGTATACCAACTCAGATGGACTGCATAGAGGTTATGAAGGTTCAGTGTCTTCTGAGTCAACTTAAGATTCATGTGCAGTGTTTCCATTGAAGATGAAATCAGAAGTTCCTTAGTCTCTAACTTTTTCCTGGTCCTAAGATATCCTTAGTTATGAGGGGTGGGGGTGGGGGGAAAACCCCAAAAAATGCAAAGGGACGTGGACAGCTAGTTTTGCATGATCTCTATAACAATCTTAGAGTCTTTGAGTTTTAATGTTAAAAGGCTCTACTGATTGTCTTCTAGTGCACAGAATGTCGCCTTTGTTTCGTCTAAAGACTACTCAGTTCTAATGATGTTTAGTATGATATGGTGTTTCTACTTCTTCTGGCTATAACTCATAAAGGAAAAATCTTCATCATACACTGATGAACTAATGTACTCTTTCTTTGCTAATCAATCAAGTGGTCCACAATTGGATCATGAGGATCTGGAGCAGCTTGATGAGTTTGATTTAGAAGAGATGGACTTGAAATGGCAAGTAGTCATGATTTCAATGAGATTGAAGAAGTTTTACAAGAAGACAGGTAAAAGGATGCAATTTGATACCAAGGAACCAGTTGGCTTTGACAAGACTAAAGTTGAGTGCTTCAATTGCCACAAAACAGGCCACTTTGCTAGAGAATGCAGATCAAAAGGAAATCAAGAAAGCAGAAGGAGAGATGCAAGGAAACATGATATCAAAGCAAAAGACAATGGGAGGAGACCTAGAAAACAGGAGGAACCTAAAGCTTTGGTAACTCTTGATGGGGAAGGTGTTGATTGGACTGGTCATGCAGAGGATGAGCAAGAGAACTTTGCTTTGATGGCTTATAAGCGACAGTATCAGGCTCAGAATGAGGTAAAAGCTTGTTCAAAAAGATATGTGTGGAATCTTATTGCTTATACTTAAAAATTATATGATGAAACAAGAGAAACAACTTGTGTTGTAGTATAGAAATTCAAGCCTATATCAAGCTTAAAAAAGTAGAGCCTCAAATTAGTTGCTCATCAGAAAATCAACTTTGGTAAGAGAAAGATTAGATTTATGAAAAATTTGATTTAGATGATAAACTGATGTGCCTTACATATCATAAGAAAATATTAGCTGAAGCTGTAAAGAAAAGAAGCATTAAAACTAAACTTGAGAATTTTCAAAGTTCTTCTAAAGGCCTTAGTAAACTGCTAATTAGTCAGATGAGTACTAGGGACAAATCTGGGCTTGGGTATGGAGATCAAGTACATAATGATGTCTTAAGTTATAAAAATGAAGTTTTTTTAAAGTGTATTTGATAGTAGGTGAAGTGATGTAGAAGATAGTCCTGTGCATGATATATTTGCAAATGTTGAAGGCATGCATGCAGTTCCCCTCCAATGACAGGAAATTACATGCCTTTAGGACCTGATAGAAAAGTAGATGATTCTATGTTCACATATGGTCCAAAATAGTCTAACACTAGTGAATGTGATACTCAAACCAGTAATTATGACTCTTGTGAGTCAAATTCTAGTGCAGAAACACTTGAATCTGTGCATGAACCAGTTGTAGTTGAACCCAAAGTTGTTAGTCAACCTAAAGTTTGGTATGATGCTCCTATCATTGAGGAGTATGAGTCAGACAATGATGATGAATATGTGATTCAATCTTCAAAAGAACAGAAAAAACCTAGTTTTGCTTTTGTTAATACTGGTAAGCATGTAAAAACTCCTAGGGAAACTGTTAAAGAACAAAACACATATAGTCCAAATCCTAAAGCTAACAAGAGAGACTGGAATGGTTTAATGTCCAAAAGATTGGGTTTGGGATATGGGTTTACTAAAAAGGCATGTTTTGTATGTGGCAGTTTTAGTCATCTTATTAAAGATTATGATTTTCCTGAGAAAATAATGGCTAAACAAGTTGAATTAAACAAAAAGAAGGGTAAGG
>BQNB010080898.1:0-29787 GCA_026074375.1 Tanacetum coccineum
ATTCCTTATCCAAGATTTACTAAGATCATCATTAGTCATTACATGACTAATTTTCCTGAGATTTCAAGGCGTGTTAGAGACACGTATCACAATCTAAAAGATGATGATATAATGAAAAATATCTTTAATTCAGGAAGACACAAAGACAGAGTTGGAATGAAAATTCCAGATTGGATGATCTCAGAAGAAATGAAGCACATAGAGCATTATCGGATGTATGGGGAGGTGTTTAGGATAGATGTTCCTCTGACTCAGTCACAACCGACTGAGTCTACCTAAGGAACGCATAGGACACCTAGTGCCCCTAGGTCACCTAACCCTAACATAGATGCAGGAGTGTCAAGTGCTCCAAAATGATCAACTATGATTCGTTTTCGTATTAGATCTCAAAGTACACCATTCCCCATACCAATTAGATCTCCTAGGATTCATACTGATATCGTATCTTCGGATACTGAGAAACTCTAAGAATTGACGGTAACTGATACTACACTTACACCATCATCAAGTTCACTCAACACCAAGTTATCTACCACAAACTGACTTCTATCAATATTCAATGCCAAACCTGCTCGTTTCAAACGCTACAAGAGTTTCTTTCAAGAGTTACAGGGACGTTATGGATATTTGTTTGAACATCTAAGGGAAAAGTTCTTGTCAAGGAAGTCATTTGATACTCTTGCTGGTCATCTCCAGGAAGTAATGGTTGAATCACTACCCACTATGGTAGATAAGCATATCAAGGAGCAAGTCGAGAAGCAAGTTCATGAGCAGGTTAAAGTTTAAGTTCTAGTGTATGTTGCAAAAGGGCTGCTTTTGGAAAGGCAACAGAATAAAGAAGAGACAGATAAGATGATTACTAAAGCTATGCTACAGGAGCGTGGAAAATTACAGGCTAAAATTTCCTCACAAATTCAACAAGCAATTGATATTAACATTCCTTCTCTGGTTGATGCGTCTGTAAGAAGTTATATGTCTAGTCATATTCTTCATGTTCATCCAGCTCAACCACAATCATCATCTATTCCAGAACAACAATATCAACTGTATCTATCAATGAAAGCTGATCCTCAGTTGCAGCAACAAGACATGGGAATATGGCTGGCACTTCAGATGAAGTTTGAGACATTTCAGGTACCTCAGACTACTTGTAGAACTTCTGCCATTCGCCCAAGAGATCAGGACGATCCTCATGATGATGCTCATCCTGAGGGGGAGAATAGTGCAAAGCGGTAGAAGACATTTGAGTATGAAGCACATGTGATTGGAGAGTCATCTAGACAAGTTAATGAAAAAGAACAAGGTTAATCATCTTCAAGGAATCAAGAGCAAACAAATGATTATGATTTTTGGACTGAGTCTTATGCTTCAGATGATGATGAAAAACTAACGAAGCAAGTATCACAAGAGATTATGGAAGAAGTGTCACTGACCATTAATAGGGCAGAGCTAAATAAAATTGCAGATGAGATGTTGAGACAAAGATGTACTTCAGGAGATGAGCATCAATATCACATTGATCAGATGAAGAATTTCTTGAAGAGTGACATTGTTTGGGAATGCAGATAGGAAATTATTGCTTCTCCACATCCACGAAAGACCACACCTTTAGTTCAAAGCTGTCAGAGAGATCCTGAAGCTCCAACATTGTCTCTGATAAATCAAGATCTTTTGTATTTGAAGAAAGGAAGTTCAGGGCCTGAGAAGATAGTGTTGTCACTTCACAAGTTTCCTATAATTATCTTCAATGATGTTGATATCGAAGAACGAAGTTCCAGATGGGTGAATAAGTGTGTAAATAAATTTAATCCTTATGCTAGGTATGGTGTTGAACATTGGAAGAATCCTCATGCAAAGAACTTCTGCATAAAGAGGCAGAAAGAGCCTGGAAAACCAAAGGAAGTTGTTTATTCGAATTCAAAGATCATTCAAGTTATCAAGACATACTTGGAACTGGGCCATGAACATAAGTTCATCACAGAGATAGTTGCAAGAAGAGCCAATGAATGCATAGTGTCAATTACCGAGCCTGATTACAAGAATCTCAATAAGAATGCTATTGAGGATATGTACTTGCTGATCATGAATGGCAAGGTACCTAATTATACAGAAATAGATCTGCTGTGGTCGTTATTAGTTTTCATCAGAAGTTTAGTGATATGGGAAAGAGTGCATGATTTTCAACTTGGAATAGAAAGTTATCAACAGAAAGTTAATCTTACTGCACCAACAATATATTTTCTAGGAATTGAAAAGCATAAAATGTTCTCCATCATCTATGAGCCCGTGCATGGAATAATATACAAAAATAACAAGAAAGAGAAAGGGTGATGAGACATTCAGAGATTCATAAGTTTTGTGATTCAACACTAAACAGAGTATTAGAAGGTCTAAAGAGTTACAATAATGATGTTAAGTATGGCTATATATAAAGAGATCTCATCGAAGATGAGGTTGAGTATCTAAAATTGTTTGCAGAAGAAATTGAAGTGAGATTGAAGTATTGCAACCAGATGAGAAGATGGGAGATGTATGTGAATGGAAGACCACTTGGACCACGAAGGGAAAGCCCAGAATAATCGACCCTTAGGGGGAGATTGTTAGGTTCATAAAAAGTGCCGATTATATGGTTTTATTATATTTAGTTTTTAGTCTTTATTTTGTTTAGAATAAAGTAGCTTGTAATAAGGTTTATTACAAGAAAGAAATATCATAGAAATATAAAGGAAGGGAAGCCCAGAATTATGCTAAAAGAAAGAAATATCATAATTAATGTAGATCTTAGTGGTGTTGCTTCTTGTGATGGATGTGCATGTTAGGTCTTAGAAAACCAGCTTTTGTCTGTACCGCTGTTGATATGTCTAGGAAAACATGATTGTGTAAAACGGATACCATCGGGTAACAGTCTTCATACTATCTTGCCCCCTAATATGGTTGATCCACTCTTAATATATTTCACATGCATTTAATATACTCTTAGGGGCCTTGTAATAGTCTTCATAACACCTTACTTTTGTGTTGTCTTAACGGAATATTAAATAGACGGCGGGTTCGTGTAATTCACTCATGACTTAGGAAATAATTAAATAGATCATCACAAGTGTGACAAAGCAACAACACTAGGAGAAGCAATCTAGGGAGTAATACATGATTAAATAAACACAGTCTTTTATTATATTGTTATCACCAGTAGCGTAGTTTAATATTTAGTTTAATAGCTAAAACCAACCACCCTCTCAAATATATGATTTACCTGCTTTTTCATAAACATAAAAATACAAAAAGAATTCTCTCTCAACCCTTAGAATTCTGTTAGACCGTGATCAAGCCTTCACGACCTATTCCCCTAGAGAACGATAACAACCCCCGAGTCTTGCCTATACTACTACTACAACGGTTAGGTACTCTGCCTAGGGAGTTGTAAAACTTCATGTAGAAGTCTTATGACGACCGCATCAAGTTTTTAGCGCTGTTGACGGGGAATAGTTAGGTATTGATCGTAGTTTAACTTAGTTCTACTTGCTTGAATCCTTTCAAGTAAGATTTAATTTCTGCATATTAGCTTTCTTATAGTCTATATGTTCTTTGTGTTATTTGTTTACTAACTCATTCTCGTCAACCACCATGGGAGACGAGAATCCTATCCACACTCTAGGAGACTAATCAAAACCTAGCCACGAGGGCTATAGGAATACCATCGAGCTCCCCGTAGGGAACAACGTGGTACCTCTTCGATCCGACACCATCCGGTTGATGCAAAACGGATACTCATTCCACGGACTTCGGTCTGAGGATCCAAACCAACACCTTAAGGATTTCCTAAAACTAGTGGACTCACTTAACCTTGATGGTGAAAATAGGGAAAGAACGCGCCTGCGTTTATTTCAATTTTCCCTTCGCGATCAAATTAGCAATAGGCTTGAAAGTCTTCCAGCAGGATCCATCACCACATGGGAGAATCTTACTACCCGGTTCCTTGCTTAATTCTTTCCTCTGGGAAGGACCGCAAAACTCCGCAATGATATCCTGATGTTCTAACAACATCATGAAGAGTCTATATCCGAAGCATGGACTCGTTTCAAGGACTTACAACAAAAAGTCCCTCATCATGGCATCGATCTTTGGCTCCAAGTCCAAATTTTTTATGACCATGTCAATCCCGTCACAAGACAAACCATTGACCAATCGGCCGGTGGTAAGCTTCGTGACCTAAACGCCAAAGAATCCTGGGCATTATTAGAGGACCTCGCCCTCTATGACAACGAAAGTTGGAACGACCTAAGGGATTTTGCTAAGCCGGTCAAGGCAATCGCATTGCCTCAAGATGTCCCGAGTACATCCGACCGTCGTCTTATCGAGCTCAAAACTCAAGTCCAACGCTTGATGGAAGCTCATCTTGCTCTGACACAACCTACCCAAGTAAACAAATCACTACTTCATGTGAGATCTGTAGTGGTCCCCATGATACTCAGTATTGCATGGAAGACCCTGAACAAGCCTTTGTTGAATACGCATCCTCGCATATCGATGAAGCGGGAGGTAAGTGGTATACTTTCAAGCCCGAGCAAAACAATCTTGGTGACAAATACAATCCATCATGAAGAAGTCACCCGAACCTTAGGTGGAGACAACCTCAAAACTCTCAAAATAATTTTTCAACCCCACCTAACCGGTTCTAATCCAACGGTTCAAACCCAAACCGTTCTTTCAACAACAATCCTCGAAGCTTTAACAATCAATCAAACCTTGAAGGATTGGTGTCCAACTTCATGGCATCTCAAGACGCTAGACTATCCAAGTTTAAAGCCGATTTCAAACAACAACAAATCGAGATGACCAACAAAATCGACATAGTGTTGAAGGCCATCACCGATCGAATAGCAGGCACACTACCTAGCAATACAGTCAAGAACCCAAAACTGAGTAATACCCCAGTTTTGTCTGCTCATTCTTACCCAACTGAAGATCCGCAATGCTCAACCCACATCCATAGCTCAATCAACGCCATCATAATCCACCCCAAGCAGCCTGAAGAATCCCAAGTTAATGAGCTTGACATAGGACAAGAAGAAGAAGGCAACCTAGGAAACACCAGCTCTAACCCACACCCTGATCCATTAGCTTCCATCGCTACAGAACATGTACGAAAACTAAATTCAATGCTTGAATCGCTCGGATTGGTTCCCCAATCCTCCAATAAGAAATTTGTCTGCTCGAAAGGGGATGATGGTGAAGTAATGTTCATCGAGATTGGTACGTGTTTAATTACACATACCTTTGACCACTAAAATCGGACTTAAATGACTAAAAACGTACCAAAAATACATTGTATTTGTATGTTTTACATTTGTATTGTGCAGGTAATGGATATCCAAGAAAAGGACAAAAATCAAAGCCAAAACGACAAAACCGAGCACGAGAACGGAAAGAGCGTGAAAGAAAAGACAAGTCAAAGCCAAAAAGTCAAAGTCAAATCAAGTCAAAGTCAACCCCGGGAAGTGGATTCGGAAAGAGCATCGAAAACCGAACCCGAAAACGTAAACTGCCTAGTGGGCCCGGGTCAGCCCACTTATACTTTATAAGCCTTAAAGCATTAATAAAGGCCCAACACCTTTATTTTATAGCCGGCCCAATCCTTGGCCCAAGAACCTTAACTTAACAGCCCAATCTCTTGGCTGTTAAGTCTATTAACCCCACAAGGACCTCCCATGCAATTCCATATATCACTTTGAGGGACTTATGCTGCCAAAGCCACAAACTATCCATCACCACAAGGACTTTCAGTGAAAACAAGCCACACAAGTTGGAGGACTTGTTTTGCCATTTCCCAAAACCCTCTCCCTGCAACTTAAAATAGTGTTCATCATCTCTCATAACCTGCCAAAAACCAGCCAATACTATCCCCCCTTTCTTCTCCACTTTGTCGACCCTCGCCTCTACACACCTCACACCCTTGTCAACCCACACCAGCTAGCATTACACGTTGGCAATCCCATGAACATCTATTGGTCCATGGATAATGACAAAGAATTGAGGGTTGAGATCGTTTAGCTTGGTGAGCACACAAATTTAATGGATAGGATTGGCTATGGACTTCCCTCACACAACAAAAACAGCCTCAACCTCCTCAACAAAGAAGCACAAGAGAAACAAGACCTAGAACCTTCATACGTTTAGTATAAATAGGTCCTCTTGTAGCCATTTTACGAGGAGTCTTTACCTAGTTAGTTTTTATTTCAGCTCATTTTAGTTTTAATGTAATTTTACTTTTCCTTGTAATGTTTTTCAAGTTTAATGAAATATAGTTTTGGTTCTCAAAATCTGTCTTAAGTTCTTATTGTTTTGAAGATCAACTTATATTTCAAAAGCCACTA
Organism: Tanacetum coccineum; assembly: GCA_026074375.1. Taxonomy (NCBI): domain Eukaryota; kingdom Viridiplantae; phylum Streptophyta; class Magnoliopsida; order Asterales; family Asteraceae; genus Tanacetum; species Tanacetum coccineum. The sequence goes on from BQNB010080898.1 coordinate 6,375, forward strand.
AAAGCTCTTATATCAGCTCTTTTATAACCTGTTTTCATTAAAAAGTATCTTAGATATATAAACAGTTAAGAAAATTTACAAAAAAAGAGTTCACCCCTTAAAATACCATAGCTTTTTGGATGATAAGCTAACTTTGGAAGAGCTTATAGACCTCACTAGCTTGTCTTTTGACAAGCTAGAGCTTGTAGATTGCTATTTTTGCCCTGTTTTGAGCAAGGGTGCTTGTAAGTTTCCATTTTTCATTTTTAGCTTATTTACTATTCATGTGCTTATTTCTTGCTTATTACTGCTTAATCTTGCTTAATATTGTTGTTGATGCTTATTTGTCCTTGTTTTATGCTTATAAGTCTTTTGTATGAGTTTTACTTTAAAATCTGTCTTTGTTGCCTTATTTATGCTTATTGTCATTTGCTTATTTTAAATGCTTATTAGTGTGTTATTTCTGCTCATTAATACTTGTTATTCACTTTTGATTATATGTTGTTGAGAAACTGTGCTTAAATCTCTGCTTATCAGCTTAAAATCTTATTTATAATACTTAAAGGGGTGTTTGGGACAGTGTTCAAAGTGGGTCATTTTGAGTTTAAAAGCCTTTGGGTCATCTTAGCCACTTTTGTCAGCCTTATTTAAGTTGTTATAATATGTTTTCTAGAACTTTAAGACTTAAATGCTTATTTCTAAGGGTTTTCTACTAGGTTATTGAAACTGTGAATTCAAAATCAGTCCATAGTTGCTTGTTTGTTTAAGCTTGTGAATCTATCTTTTGTGAGTTGTTTAGTGTCCATTTTAAGTATTCAATGCAGAAGAATTAGTGTCCATTAGTGTGCTTTTGTTTTTGCAAAAATCTGCCAATTTGTCAAGAGTTTTGCATAGTTAAAACTGCCACTTTTTAATCTTCAAATTTGAGATAGCAAAAATTGTTTTCAGCTTATGAAACTTTGAGCATAAGCTTATCTGTGGGTGTTTTTTTATCTGTTTTAACATGTTTTCAACTTTGAAGCTTATTTGCCAGCTTAATTGTAGGTCTGCTTAATACCCCTTTTGCTTTGCTAAATATGAGAAGTCAGCATATGCTGTGTGAGAAGTCCTTTTAGTTTGCCTTTTTAGTAGCTTATCTTAGTTTCAAATTGCTTTCTTTTTGATGATCTAGAAAGCCCATAAGCTGAGCTTTAAGCCCATATAAGCCACTTGTCTTCAAGGTTCCTTTATTGTGCTTATTTTTAAGCCCCAAAGTGCCCCCTTGCTGTTTGTATGCAGTTTTTGGCTTAAGTGAAATTTAGCTTATTTGTGCTTATCTGCTTATTTAAGTTTAGTATTGCTTATTAGGGTAGTTTAAGTTCAAGTAGCTTAATTAGTCTTCAGGATAGCTTATTTGAGCTTACTTGTTTTTAGTTTGAAAATTTTGAGTGTTAAATGCTCTTTTGTCATTCTGTCATTTTTAGCGTATTTTAGCTTATTTTCTTAGTTTAATCTTGTTCATTCACGCTTATTAGAGTAGTGTACTATTTGTTTAGGCTCATTTGCATTCTTTGTTAGCTTATTTGTCCCAAAAAGCATAACAGTTAGCATTTTTAAGCCTTTAGGATATAAAGGCATTTCTGTCATTTCATTTTGCTTATTTCGTGCTTATTTCCAAAAAGTAAAATTTTTTGCTTTTCAAAAGTTGCTTAAATACCGCTTTTCTAAAAAGTTGTAAAAAAAATAGGAAACAAAAACGTTTGGGATTAGGGGAAGCCCCAGGTGAGCAAGGCTCGAACCTGGGATCTCAACCCACACCCAAGCGTTTTAACCCAACACTCACTACCATTATGCTACAATAGCTCATCCGTTAGAGCTTGCACAAATTATATATTTGTACACATTTCCACCCCAATTTCATAAAGCCACTTCGCGGCTTATTAGGGGCTTTTTAGAGCTTATTGGATAAGCTGTTATCACCAGCTTATTTTTCCTAGGCCTTTCACATCATTTAGGACTTTTGCTGATTTTTTTCAGAATTTATAATACTTATTTGTTACTTTTTATTATTTTTCGTAGAGTAAATTTTTAGAAAGTAATTTAAAAATAGTAAATTAATTCAGAAAATTACAAAAAAATAGTTTTTAGATTTAGAATAAATATTTTTAGGTTTACAAACTTTAAAATTAATTTTATCACTTTTAGATTTTAATTTTGATTTTTTAGCTTTTTAAATTAATTATAGAAAATAGATTTTTATTATAAAAAGTAGTTAAAAATAGTTTTCTGAGTTTTTATCATATTTTAGACTTTTCTAAGGCAGAATATCATTTTTTAGAATTTTTAGGTATTAATTTGCTATTTTTTAGGATTTTAAATAGATTAAATTAGTTTTTAATTAATAAAAAATTATTAAAAAGCCAAAAAAATATAAATCTTTTTTAGAATTTGTTTTTTGAGGTTTACATGCATTAAAATATTTTGTAGGGTTTGAACTTGAATTAGTTGATAATTTAGCGCGTTTTTAGGATCCTGGTTTTCCATTTTTAGTTAAAATTGTTTTGCCTTAATTGTTTTTAGTTTAAATTGCCTTAATTTTCCCGTAGCTTTAGAAATCCAATCATAATCTTGTCCCATTCAAGCATCGATTATCAAAACGACTTTTGACTTTTCATTGCATTCCTCATCGGGGAAACGACCCGGGAATCATACTCCCGGATTACTATAATTGTGATTTTTTTATTCTTACCCTCTTATCTTTATATATTATATATTAAAAGTATATCTTATATTTATATTTATATATTATATATTTTTAAAGGTGTAGATCAAACTTCATCAGAGATTATACGAGATGATGATGAACCTCGAAAGGAGGGTCCTAATGAAGGGAAAGGGCAGCGACAGAAGAACCGGCGGTGGAATACTTTGACAATCTCCTGACTAGAGATGAGCTAACCGACCATAGATACCTAATGAGTGGCCCAATCCCTTCAATATTTCTAAGGAACCCCATCATCACGGAAGGATGCCCCTCCAACCTTAAGATGCCATGCAACATTAGGCATGTGCATATCGAAAAAGCTTACATTGACCTTAACACCCCTCTTAATATCATAACCCGAATGATGTATAATTGGATCACGAGGAGAAAACTTAACCCTATGGAAAATGTGAATGGAGGAATTAGTAATTTCACAGGAAGGATTAAAGGGATGCATGTCTTCGTAGGAAACTTCACCTATGTTGTAGACTTCATGATTGTCGAGGATATTAGCTCGATCATAGACCCTAGGTTGTCACAAGTGGTACTAGGGAGTCCTTTTATTGAAATATCCAACACGACTCACGACCTACCCGAAGGAGTAGTTAGGTTCACCAACGAAAACGATGAAATCCGGTTTTTAATGCAAGTTTAAATATGTTAAATAATTTGTTTAGATAAATTCGTTTCAGTATTTAAAATTTATTGTGAATACATTGTTGAAAAACCAAAAAAAAAAAATTAAAAAATTAAAAAAAACCAAAAAAATTAGTATAAATTTTCTTTTTAGTGCATGCGCACTCGTTCTCAATCTCGTAATTCTAAATCTTGTCAACATACAAGTCAATCCGATTTGTTGAACATTTAATCTTTGTGAACACATGATAAATCATGCTCCTCCCGTAGTTTAGATGTGCTCTCGTTTCTATGGCTCATAATGCTCGAAGCAACCACCGTTGGGTTACGAGGACACATGTGTTGTAGTTGCCGAAATTCACCAGCGGACAACGTTGAGCTTAAGCAGGTTTGCTTACCCTCGTTCAAAATCAAACAATTCTTTAGGACATGACAAAGAAGGTCCCTCATGCTCAACTCCGTTATTTTAAACAAGATCAACTTCTACGATGAAGGTTCCGAAGTCCCGAGTACGTCGGTAAAGCTTATGCTTTTCCCATTTTCCCTCGAGGGTGCAGCCCGGATTTGGCTTGAGAAAGAACCCCCTCGATCGATTTGTCTTACATTGGATTGATCTTGTTTTGAAGACTTCATCATACAAAAAATCTTCCTCCTTCCATAAACAAATCTTTGAAATGAAATCTGAAGATTTTTCAACAAATGATTTTGGATGAACTTTTCTACAAGGCATGGGACTTTTTTTTGTATTCACTGATCTTCTTAGGCTTGCCCACCATCTTGGATTGTGGGAAGTTACATCAACTCGATACTTTCTTAAATGCATTGAACTCTATATTGATCAATGATTCATGGAGAATTCCGCCGGGGTGGTAAACTTTTTTGGATGAAAATGCCCCGTGATTGCCTAAGAATCATTGAAAGCAAATCCAAAGTTCGTAATTCACGTATCAAACCGGTTGTTGCAAAAGTGAGTGCGAGTAGTACTACCCCCGGTATTTCTCCCGATGTTTCCGAACTGAAAGATATAGTGAAAGCCTTACTTCTTGATAAGAAATCCCAAGCTCCCGCTCCCGTGAAAGCGGTCGAGGAAAGTTGTGTTACTTGTGGTGGAGCTCATTCTTACCAAAATTGTCCCGCCACCAATGGCAACGTTTATCGGGAAAATATTCAAGAATATGTTTCCCAAGCAGACAGCAGCTAATTTCAACTCAAGGAAATATTCCGGTTTCCGAGCCCGATTTCTAATCAATTCGACCTTCTCGGTTTTCCTCCGTTGCAACAAAAACCAAGGAAATAACCAAAACCGTTACAACTAAAACCGGGGAAATAATTACAACCAAAGCAAAATTTATCGACCTAACCGATTGAAACGCGCTGTGTAACCTCCGGTTCACCCATAGCTCTCCGGCCGTTTAGCGTGCACACATTTAACACACTAGTGTTTTTCTTTGTGACAAAGACGATTTTGAAAGCTTATGTCCAAAGATAATGATGCAAATGATGAGAAACATGCAAAGACCAAAACCCAAAAATTTGCAAAAAATCAAATGGACCAATTTAACGGACATTGCTTTCCAAATTACTGTGAATGCCATAACGCTTCTACTTCAGGTTCAGGGCACTCCCTAGAAATACCATTATTCTAACCCGCAAGTAGACTTGAAGAGTATTACCACCAAAGCCGCGTTGTTGCTTATCAAGGACCCACACGATTCCTACTACTTCTTCTTCACTCCCTAAAAGTAAGTGGAATGTGGAAACCCTGAGGTTGACACAGGTGAACATCGGTTTTGCGTCCTACTAATAATGGAAGGTATCAAAGACGCCCAACCATAGCGCCGGTGTCTAAGTTCTCAACCCCAAAGTAGACCAAAATTTTAAACCCGTTGTTGATCCGTTAGTGCTCGATGCCTTACTTGGTGAAACCGTACAATTCCATATCCTTCGAGTCGTAATGATGAAAGGCGCCGTGTGGAAAAAGATTAACGATCCAAATTGAGAAATTCGAGAAATATTTCAATGATTTGTAGTTTTAAAATTAGCTTAACGGATGCTTTATTTTATGCCAAATTGCCGTTTCGACTTCTTAAAGCTTTAATCAGGAAAACAAAGAAAAAATTTATGGTGAAAGGGCTAGAAACTCCTTTGAATGGAGCACTTGCTCGGCGTGTGTTATGCACCTTCAACAATAGGGGGTTTTTTGCCCGAAAAATGGTTATCCTCAACAAGTTACCCGAAAAACTTGGAGACCCCGGCAAATTTCTCATACCGTGTGATTTTCCAAGAATGGAAGAGTGCTTAGCCTTGGCCGATCTTGGCGCTAGCATAAATCTCATGCCATTATCCGTGTGGAAAATGCTTTCTCTTCCAGAGCTCACTCATACTTGTATGACTCTTGAACATGCACACCGTTCGATTACCCAACCGATCGGTATCGCCGAAGATGTCAACGTAAAAGTAGGAAAGTTCAAATTCCCGGCCGACTTTGTAGTCGTAGACATTGATGCCGATCCCCGAGTCTCCTTAATTCTAGGGAGATCCTTCTTAAAGACCAGACGTGCTTTGATTGATGTTTACGAAGGTGAATTAACTCTCCGTGTTGGAAAAGAAGCCGTAACCTTTAATCTTGACCAAACTTCGAGATACTCCTCTAATTACGATGATATGACGGCGAATCAAATCGACGTTATTGAAATGGCTTGTGAGGAGTATTCTCAAGAAGTTCTCGGTTTCTCCGATGTGATCGTGAGTGGCAATCCCACTCCTTACTATGACCCGATCGTTTCTACCTCTTCTTCGACTTTCACTCCCTTCGGGGATAGTGATTTTCTTCTTGAGGAAGTCGATGCTTTCCTCGCTCTTGAAGATGATCCAACCTTACCGGAAGTTGATGACTCTTACTATGACCCGGAGGGGGATATTCTTCTTCTTGAATTATTTCTCAATGATGATCCATCATTACCCCCTCCCACTCAAGGAAATTATTTACCAGAAATTCGAAAAGAACTTAAAGTTTGTGAAGCTAAAATTGATAAATCTTCAATTGATGAACCTCCCGAAGTCGAACTCAAGGACATACCTCCTCATCTCGAATATGCATTTATGGAAGGTGATGACAAGTTTCCCGTCATAATTTCTTAAGACTTGAGTGTCGAGGAAAAAGCCGCTCTCATAAAGGTTTTGAAGTCACACAAGCGAGCCATCGCTTGAAAACTCTCCGACATCAAGGGTATTGACCCGGAATTTTATACTAACAAGATTCTTATGGAAGAGGACTACAAACCGGCGGTTCAACACCAAAGACGGGTGAATCTAAAGATCCATAATGTCATCAATAAGGAGGTTGAAAAACTTTTTAACGCCGGATTAATTTACCCGATCTCGGATAGTCCTTGGGTAAGCACCGTACATTGCGTACCGAAAAAGGGTGGCTTTACCGTTGTTGAAAATGATGAAAATGAATTGATTCCAACTCTATTGGTTACGAGATGGCGTGTATGCATTGACTACTGAAAGTTAAATGAAGCCACCCGTAAAGACCACTTTCTGCTATCGTTTATGGATCAAATGCTCGAGAGATTAGCGGGAAACGATTACTATTGTTTTCTCGATGGTTTCTTTGGTTACTTTTAAATTCCCATCGACCCTCATGATCAAGAAAAGACAACATTCACATGTCCTTGCGGAACGTTCGCCTACCGTCGCATGCCTTTTGGCTTATGCAATGCACCGGGTACGTTCCAGAGGTGTATGATGGCTATCTTTCATGATATGATCGAAAAAACGATGGAAGTCTTCATGGATGACTTTTCGGTCTTTGGGAATTCATTCGGAAATTGCCTTTCTCGTGTAGACAAGATGCTTCAAAGGTACGAAGACACCAATCTTTGTCTTAATTGGGAAAAGAGTCATTTTATGGTTAAGGAAGGCATTGTCCTTGGCCATAAGATTTCCAAAAAAGGGATTGAGGTTGATAAAGCCAAAATCGATGTGATTGCTAAGTTACCTCATCCCACCACCGTAAAGGGTGTACGGAGTTTTCTCGGTCATGCCGGTTTCTACCGACGATTCATTAAGGATTTTTCTAAAATTTCCCGACCGATGACTCATCTTCTTGAGAAGAATACTCCGTTCATCTTCTCCAATGAATGTATTCAAGCTTTTGAAATGTTAAAGAAAAAACTTACTGAACTCCAATCTTGATTGCCCTCGACTAGGACTTGCCCTTTGAGCTTATGTGCGATGCAAGCGACTTTGCCATAGGTGAAGTCTTGGGGCAACGTCATGAAAAACACTTTAGGCCTATACACTATGCTAGCAAAACAATGAACGAGGCAGAACCGCATTACACCACAACGGAGAAAGAAATGTTAGCCGTAGTGTATGCCTTTGAAAAATTCTGATCTTACCTCATCTTGAACAAAAGCGTAGTATATACGGATCACTCTGCCCTAAAATATCTCTTTGCTAAAAAAGATTCCAAGGCGAGATTACTCCGGTGGGTTCTCCTCCTTCAAGAGTTCACATTCAAAGTAATTGACACAAAAGGAGCCGAGAATCTCGCGGCTAATCATCTTTCCCGATTAGAAAATCCTTATGAAAATGTGCTCGACCCAAAGGAGGTAAATGAAAAGTTTCCTCTCGAGACACTTCATATGGTGACTTCTCGTAGTGACTCAATTACCCCGTGGTTTGCCGATTATGCAAATTACCACGCGAGGAACTTCATTGTTAAAGGGATGTCGTCCCAGCAGAAAAATAAGTTTTTCAAGGATGTTAAACACTACTTTTGGGACGACCCCTATTTGTTCAAAATATGTGCGGATCAAATGATTCGGCGGTGTGTTTCGGGCCAAGAAGCTTTTGATATCCTCAAAGCTTGCCATAGTGGGCCCACCGAGGGACATTATGATGGTTACTTTTCGTGTGCCAATACACCGCCAAAAAAGTTTTTGACTCAGGATTTTATTGGCCCACGATTTACCGAGATGCCTATGACTTGGTGACCCGATGTGACACTTGTCAGCGTCAAGAAAAAATTTCGCAACGTGATGAAATGCCTCAAAATTCCATCCAAGTTTGCAAAATCTTTGACGTATGGGGCATCGATTGCATGGGGTCGTTCCCGTCTTCACGAGGGAACAAATATATACTCGTGGCGGTCGACTACTTGTCAAAATGGGTTGAAGCGAAAGCGCTCCCCACCAACGACGCCCGAGTTGTTTGCAAATTTCTTAAATCTCTCTTTGCCCGATTCGATGCCCCTCGTGCTATCATAAGTGATCGCGGAACCTATTTTTGCAATGACCAGTTTGCAAAGGTCATGGGTGGGGGGGGGCCTTTTTTTATAATTTATTTTTTTGGGGGAAAGGGTTGTTTATTTCCCAATTGTCTTTTTCTCCACCGCGTATCACCCACAAACAAGTGGGCAAGTTGAAGTATCCAATCGTGGCTTGAAATGAATTCTTGAAAGGACCGTGGGCGAGAACCATGCCTCTTGGTCGGATAAATTAGATAACGCACTTTGGGCCTTCCGTACAGCTTACAAAACACCCATCGGGTGTACCCCATACAAGCTCGTGTACGGAAAGGCATGTTGATATGTGTGAAAACACATATCCGTTTTATATCAAAATTGGCCCATAAAAGACAAAATTGTGCTTAAAATGCTTGTATATTGCTTGTTTTGTCTTTGTGATTGTGTAGGTACGGATATTGCAAAAATCACAAGAAAATGGTCAAAACTGGACAAACACTGACACGAGACAGAAAAGAGTGTACAAGAGCTGGGAGAATGCTATCAAAGGTCAACCAAAGTCAAAACACAAAATGACAAAACCCAAATTTCCCAAAACAGTCCCTCAAAGTTAAACCAAATTGCAAAAATAATCCCTAAACCCTAACTGTGTTAACTCTTTTTATTATAAGAGTTAACACCCGTTATCTATCCTTTTTATATAACCAAGCTAAGTCTGTTTACCCTTGCCAAGCCCAAAAACCATAAACTCGTGGCCCATTTGCTTTTATTAATAACCAAATTAAAAAACAAAATATTACCCGGTTCAAAGAGAAGTCAAAAAACACCCTCCTTTTATATAATGGTAAAACAGCGGGTAATAATATTTTAGGGGGGGGTTTTTAAAAAAATGTTCATCATCTTCCAGTTTTACCTCAGAGCTCTAATCAAGGGGTAATTCCAAATTTGGTGATCAGGGATACGGAATTTAAGTGAAAAGGACACTTGGCAGAGTATTACATCACAATACGCTGTTCATTGGTTAAAAAACCATAAGGGAATTCACTGCGAATGAAGAAAACACACCAAGGGCTAGATTTGTGTACTAAAGTACGTACAAAAGAAGCACAAGAGGGTCAAATCACGGATTGCCACGCTGGCAATCCGTGTGCTCACTTAATGATCCAAGGGCCAAGATTACAGAACCAATGATTGAGAAGAATGAAGCGGAGGGATTGATTGGAGCATCTAACAGACTCAGGGGCCTAGAAACTTCTCCCAGGCAGTATAAATACAAGTAAGGACTCTCTCACAAGCTATCTAGGAGTAGTTTAAAAATTAGCTTATTAAAATTAGCTTTTGTAATTTTCAGTTAAAATATTTTAGCTTAATGTTTGTTTGATGTAATTTCCTTTTTCAATATTGTAAGAAGTTTTTCATTAATAGAATTCGAATTTTATCTCACTTTTCTAAAGCTCACTTTTACTCAAACTATGTCTAATAAGCTAGTAATGTTACATAAGCTTCTCATAAGCTCAGATCAAGCTCTTTGAGTCTCTAAGCTCAAATTGAGCTATTAATAAGCTCTTAATATACTTAAATCTAAAAATCAGCTTAATACCTTGGCTTATTGGATTTTGAGCTTTTTGGAAGATGAGCTAACCATGGAAGAGCTCATAAGGACTTTTAATGGCTTATTGGAGTGATAGTAAGAATGTTTTACCTTTGAACAGCGTTGCTTCCATTCTTGAGGGATTTATCAATGATCACCCTTTCGAAGAGAATAATGATTTACTTGCTTTGGAATGTAAAACGAATGATTAGAAAAGAATTTTGTACTATGCTCCAATTGATGAGGCTGAATGTTTCGATCTAGGAGACAATAATGATGAGATTGATGCTTTTCTAGCTATCGAAGTTCCTACGTATATGGAAGGATATTATGACTCAGAAGGAGACGTAACCTATCTTGAGAGTTTGCTTAGTGATGATACCACCCATAATCTTTATCCCGAAGTGTTTTTCAATCATGAACCACAACAACTTAGGAATGAACCAGAGAATGAACCTTTGATAACTTTTTCTCCCAAGAGTGATCCTCTTCACCATGAGTTCACCGGTGAACTTATCACAATTCCTCCTGGAATTGTTAGAGAGCACGAGGATTATATCAATCGAATGTCGTTGCTGTGCGGTAATTCATTCTCCCAGTCACCGGAAAGTTTTCATACAATCATCGAGTCTCTTCCCACATCTACAACTCTCGTTGAGAATAGTGACTCCAATAGGGAAGAGATCATTATATTTTCCGGACTGGATGATTCGATACCACCAGGTATTGAAAGTGATTTTGACTCTGAAGAGGATATTATTGACAACTTGCTTAACGATGATTCCACTCATGAACGTTTAACCTTCAATATTGAGCCCGATGCACCAGTGATCAACAATGTTGATGAGCTTAATGAAGATGAATGTTTTAACCCAGGGGGAGGTGAGATTAATGTTGAAGTTGACAATTCCTTCACATTTGTCACTCGGACTTTTCTTTCGTTTCTCACCTACCCTGAGGTTTCTCCCTTACTTTCCTCTACCAAAAATGAGGACACCATTTTTGACCCTGGGATATCCACTTAGAGCCCGGTGCATACTCTTCGGCGTAGAATTTCATGGGCTTTTAATGGTTTGTCCAAAACATTAATGAAAGCCCGATTGAGATTCTTCTCTTCCATATACTCTCACCCAAGGACGAATAAAATCGGGGTCGAGTCAAGCTATGTGACACGGTTACAATAACAAAGGCTTCGTGGAGGCTCCCCAATGCTTATCCATTTTCTATTTTTTCTAATGTGTTGTGAGGAGGCTTGTACTCTTCCGTTCTTTGTGTTTGTTGTTTGTACTTGTGATTGTTTGCAGGATAGACCCAACTTTTCTGAAGACTCTCGTGTTCGGTGTTTTGTCCCGGTCCACTCGAGCTTCCTAGCCTTTGCTTGCCATTAGTTTGGGGAAATCCGATATCCTAAAGATTATTATCGTTTAACATTTATCTTTTAGCACACTTAATAAATGGCTTAAGATATTTGTGATACTTTCTTCATGTTTGAGTTATGCATTCGACCTTTTTGAATTCTAGTATGGGGTTTTTAAGTCTTAGGCTAGGAAACATTGAGGACAATGTTTGATTTTAGTATGGGGTAGTATATCTTCGATATGATCTTGCCTACTTTTTGCCGTTGTTCTCACGTACCCTGTTTTCCCACAAAAATTTTCAAAAATATGAAAAAAAAATTAAAAAAAAATTTCAAAAATAAAATAAGTGTGTTTGTCACAATTTTGACTTTCTTGATGGGTAGAATAAGAGTAAATTTTGACCCGATCGAGCGTGTTGAGCTCTAGCTTGTTCCTTAACTTTTAGGCTAAGCGTTCGCTAATTCGCGAAGAACGAAAAATGATAGAGTTAAGTATGAGTAGGATGCTGAACAAAGATTATTTGGAAATCTTTAGAGTTTATGTATGTAACTTGTTGCTTTTTCTCCCATAAGCTCTTAATTGGATTAATTTACGTGCTATTTTTGGATATTAAACTTAAATCAACAATTTTTATGTAATATATAGCAAAAAATTTAGTCTTAGTTCAAATTTATACTTGAATTTTTCAAAAAGAAGTCTTCTTTATATAAAGTAAAAAAATGATAAAATGATAAAAAAATATAATAATAATAAAAGCTGTGGGATGATAAAAGTTTACTACCTCTTGCCGGCTCACAACCGATGTGGTAGTCTTCTAAAGAAAGCTAAGAATAAAAATCCGAGACTGATAAAAGTTTGCTGCATTTTGCCGGCTCACAATCGATGTTGTAGCCTTCTAAAAGGTCAGGGGTTACAATTGCATAAATGTTTAATATTAAGTTTAAATTAATAAATAATTTTTTTTTGTTAAATTCAAATATGCTTCTGAACTTTGACTATTATATTTTATAAGCTATGAATATCCGGGAAACCTTAGAGATTTTGAAAACTAAGGTCCGTGAGTCCCGATACTAAATCTGTGAGACCCCCAAAATGCGGAATATATTCGGGTCATGGGTCAAGGGGGTACCACGTCATCATACAAGACTCTAGGATTAGACTGAAGTAGCTACATGGATGATATCGCCTTCAAACTCTTTGTTCTTAGGTGGATCGTGAAGATAGCATTTTGCAAAAACGTTGATCAATTGTTGAAATTCAATAATAGCACTTTCACTTATAGATATAATAAATGTCGGGAGTAAAAATTTCACAAGTTGCAAATATGAGTAGTGTTAGTATCTTTACTGATATTTAGCTGTGATTTCGTTTTAAGCTTGGTTTGGAGCAAGTGAAAAGTCGGGGGCGATGAATTTATCCTTTTTGGGGCATTCTCGGATCGAAATGCATCTTGTTCTATGATCCCTAACAGTTATGGAAATAACGAAGGTCGAAATATTCTAAGTTTATATATAAAAAAATTAAAAAAAAAGTTTTAAAAAATGGGAGAATGGGGTGTTGATAACTTGTGATTCTTAACTCTCTCCACAAAAGTCTTTGCTACTTTTCAAAGATTTAGTTTGGGGAAGTTTTAAGGTATTTGGTTATAGAGCATATAATATTGCGTGAGGACACGCAATTATTTAGTTTGGGGAATTTTGATATATGTTAAAACACATATCGTTTTATATCAAAAATTGGCCCTTAAAAGACAAAATTGTGCTTAAAATGCTTGTATATCGCTTGTTTTGTCTGTGTGATGGTGTAGGTACGGATATTGACAAAAATCTCATGAAATCGGTTCAAAATCCGGCGCAAATCATGGACAACAGGAGAGTAAGAGAATACAAGAGCCGGAGTATGCTTTCTAACAGGTCAACATATGTCAACCCTGGTTCAACCAAAGTCAACACACACAAAATGACAAAAACCAAATTTCCCATTACAGTCTCTCAAAGTTAATCAAATAGACAAAATAAACCTTAACTCTAACTCCGTTATCTTTTTATAATAAAAGATAACAGTCGTTATCTTTTTATAAAACTAACCCAAGCTGTTTACTTTGGCTTAGTCCTAAATAAACACAAATGGCCCATTTTCACTTTTTATTAAGCCTGAAGTCATTTCCCGGGTCAAAAGAAAAGTCAAACACCCCCTTTTATAAAAGTAAAACGCGGGAAAGGTTGTTGTTACTATTCACCTTCTTCCCCGTTTTACCTCGAGCTCAAAACAAAGGGTAAAATCAAATTGAGGACGTGGCCATGAAATTCAAGTGATAAAGGACACCTTGGCAGAGTTAAACGTCACATGATGCTCTCATTGGCCAATTCCCAAAAGGAAGGACACGCGTACAATGAAGGAAACACACTTATGATTGGGATTTTGCATTAAAGTGAGTGCAAAAGAAGCACAAGGTCTGACACACGGAATGCCACGCTGGCAATCCGTGTGCTCACCCCAATTAATCCAACGGTGATTAGAAGGCAGCTTTCCAATGATGAGAAAGAATGAAGGGACAAGATTAAGGGAGAAAGGAGTACTGATCGAAGTCCGAGTGCTTCATTTGCAGGCTATAAATAGCCACCTCACATTCACACAAACGCGGATTCTTGTTTTTAGCTTTGGAAATTTTTTAGTTAATTGTAATTTTTAGCTTTCTAAATTGAAGCTTAAGTAGGGTACTTTTCATATTATTGTACATCTTTACTGTTTCACCTTATTGTAATCAGTTTTAATATTAATGAAAATCTTCCTTGTTTTTTTTTTGTTTTTACCTAATTTGTTTTACCTTACAGTTTTTAAATCCTCAAATTCTCATGTTACTGTTTCAAAAGCATCATAATAAGATCATACAGCTTTTGAGTCTCTGCTCAAAATTGAGCTCATAATAAGCATCTAATCTATTTAAACCAATAAAAATCAGTTTAAATACCTATGCTTATGGATTATGGACTTATGGATGATAAGCTTAACATGGAAGAGCTTATGGGACATTTACTAGCTTATCATTGATAAGCTAGAGCTTGTAGACAGCTCATTTGAGCCTTTTATTGCCTTTGTTTAGCTAAGGTTTTGGTAAGTTCCTATTTCTATTTATGTCTTAACTATCTAGTTTATAAATTTGCTTATTTTGCTTATAAACTTGCTTATTTGTGCTTAATACTGTTTCATTGAGCTTATTGATAATGTTTGATCATCTGTTTTTAGCTTTTGTAGTTAGATTTTAGTTTGTTACACTTTGTCTTATAAATCATAAAAACCAAAAAATAATTAGCATAGTTTATTAGATCTTTGTTTCTAGCTTTATTGATTGTTAAAATAAGTTTGTTAAGGTTGTTAAAAGCTACTTAGTATCTGGTATAAAGTTGTGTTCATTAAATTTGAAATTCATAGGCTTAAATGTATTTTGGAAATTATAAAAGGGGTTTTGGCATAGTATTGAATTACATGTTTGTCTGCCATTGGTCCTTTTGGTATTTTGTGTGATTTTAAAACTCAATTTTAGGTTAATTTTAGCTGCAATCTTAAGTTTGTATTGTTAGATAAGTTTATTCAATTAGTTAATTTTCTTAGTCCAAATTATGTCAAATTATTTGTGCATTATATGTTTGAATATGTTCTAGCTGTAGCATGTGCTTATTTACCTTTAGTTGATGGTTCTATTTGGTGTCTAAGTGAGTCTATCTATATTCTGCATTTACTAGGTATCAAAGTTTATGTGTTTGAGTGTCATCTTGCATCAGGGGTGCAAAAGAGAAAAGTTGCTTTTTCAAGCCATGTTTTCAGAGGGTAAAT
This sequence comes from Tanacetum coccineum, assembly GCA_026074375.1. NCBI lineage: Eukaryota > Viridiplantae > Streptophyta > Magnoliopsida > Asterales > Asteraceae > Tanacetum > Tanacetum coccineum. Next base: position 21,773 of record BQNB010080898.1, read on the forward strand.
CTATTATTTAAGGTTTGATTTTCAGTATTCAACTAGATTAGGGGTCATAGGATTGTCTGTTTTAAAATATTTTTCAAATATAAGCTCTTAGTTTATCTGTTTTCAAGCTCAAAATTTAGCTTTTGTCTTTTCATTTTCAAAACAAAACTCAGTATGATCTAAGTCTTAACGTCTGTTTTCATAGTGCTTTTCATTTAATATCTATTTTGTTTCAAAATCATTTTCAGAAGCATTTTTAGGTAGCTTTTTAGCTCTAGATTAAGCCTGCTTAAGTCATTTCCCCATAAGGATCTAAGAGCTTATTGAAAAATAAGCTCAAAGATCCATGTAGGGACTGTTTGGGTCTCAAGTTTTATTAAGTGCTTAATCTAGTTTTATAGCTTATTGCTTGTTCTTTTCTAGTCAAATTTAGCTTATTAGTTTAGGTTTAGCTTAAATTTAGCTTAATTAGTCATAGGGATTGCTTATCTTAGTTTTGGCTTATTTTAAATTTAAAAGAAAAAGAACCAAAAATAAAATTAAGTGTTTCTGTCATGTTTTAAGCTGTTTCATTAGATTATTTAGGGTTTTTCATAAAAAGTCTCTTTTTATTAAAGTACTTAATTTTTAATTTTCGAACAAATTTGTATTTTAAAGTCTTTCTAAAAAAAAGGAAGTGGAAATAGGGGGTGAGCATGCTCGACCCCGACTAACTCCCATCAACCCTTTATTATCACACCACCACACACCACTACCACGGCACTGGGGTCTTTTCGTTATAAACTTACAACATCTATTACTTATCTACATTTTACCCCTTTTAAGCTAAAGCTGTTATAGACTTTTTACACAGCTTAGTCGATAGTGTGTCAGCCTTGCTTATTTTTTCTAGTTTTATATTAGTTCAAGCTATCTTTCTGTGTTTTTTTTTGGAATTTTTTTAATTAGGTTAGTATTTTTTAAAACATTTATTTTTATTAAAAACTTTAAAAAATCATAAAAATAGAAAAATAATCAAAAAAATATAATTCTTTTTTAGAAAATTTTCTTTTATCGTAAAGTTTCTAGGAAAATTAGTAAATTTGCAAATCTAATAAACTGTTATAATTTGTAAACATTTTGTGTTTATGTGTTGCTTTTGGTACCGGTCTACTCATGAGGTGCAGAGCTTACGGGTTTATTTAGCTAAACCAAATTTGACTATTTGTTTTAGCTAAATAAATCGGGTGGTAATCGTTTAATTGCGGGTCTCCAATTCGGTTCCATATTCTATCCTTCTTCAATATATTAGTGTAACTTAGAATAAAAATGTATTACTTTGCTATGAGTAGTGAGTAGATTTATTAGTGCTTGTTAAGTGATTAGTGATTTGTTAAACCTAAGCACGCACTTAATGAACATTTCACGTCACTTAACAAGCATTTTTCATTTTATAATTTTTTAAAGTTTTTTTAGTTATCGTTTAATGCTTTACATGTTTAATTGTTTTATTTGCTTTGCTCGTTTATTTGCTTTTATTTACTTTATCATTATGTCAAGTAGATTTTAGAAAACCAAACAAATTTTTTTTTACCCATTCAAAACGCGCGATCACGGACTTAACCGATTTTCAATTCACACTTCGTCGAGGGAAAACGACCCGGGAGATTATTGAGACAACTTTGGTTAAAAGTTCGTTTCTTAAGTCCGACGGAAAATACTATCTATACTATTATTGATTATCTTCCTTATTATTACGTATTTATATTATATATATATATATATATGTATGAAAAAGGGTGGACCAGATACTCCTCATACTTTATCATCATCAAGTTTACCTCTCAAAAAGTTAGCTAAAATGAATCGACTTCTATCAGTGTTCAAGACAAAACCTACTCGCTTCAAATGCTACAAGAGCTTCTTTCACGAGTTACAAGGACGTTATGGCTACTTGTTTGCACATCTACGGGCGAGGTTCATGCCAAAAAAGTCATTTGATACACTTGCTGATAATCTTCATGATGTAATGGTTGAGACATTACCTGCTCTGGTTGATAAACACATTAAGGAGCAAGTTGTGAAGCAAGTTCCTGAACAAGTTCAGAATCAAGTTCCAGTGTAATATAATATGTTGTTAAAGGCTTAAAAACCAAAAATAATCTTCATTTTCTCTTATCCATTTAATTCTTCTTCTTAAAACCCTCTTAAATTTGTTTAATTCTTATAGCGTCACTTGATTATCGTAAGAATCCCCTCTTCACGATTAAAGAGTGTCGCCTTGTGGATCGATGTATAAAAAGGAGATTGGTTGTACACCTCGACTCATCTCAGCAACTCCCTCATGATTGTGTGAAGAGTGGAAACACCGTTGAGGTCCAAAATATCAAAGGAGTGCCTAACTATGGTGAAAGAAATTAAAGGAAGTTATGGTTTACAATTTTAGTACAGTAAATAATTTACCAAGACCTTCAAACCCTTACGATTCATTCTTATGACATTACTAACGTTGTTAGTGCACCTCAAGAGCCATTCGTCTTCAATCAAGACCCCGGTGTAAATTCTTCGCAAAGTCCTCTACAAATTAACCACAATTGTTGTTACAAGTGTGGTGATTTGTTAGACGGTATTTTTTGTCAACAATGTACTTGCAAGTCTTGTGGGAACGGTGCTCATATTGGTTATAATTGTCCACCAAAAGCTCCGATTATCTCTAATCCAGAACAATGCAATCAAACCATTAATGAGCTCCCACAGACTTTGCCAAGTGTTCATCCGACATGCAATTATGAAGATGAGAATTCATTCACTTATGATTCCAAACCTAATTCTTTCAATGATTCTCCAAGTGTTCTCACCCACCCTCCACAACTCCAGTTTGAGACTTACTTGTGTGAGTTATGTGGAAATAATGCTCATTATGGTTATGATTGTCCACCACAGTTCCCGCTTGTCTATGAACAGGAGCCGTGTTATAATCAAACTTTTAATGATAATTATTTTCCACAAAATTCTCAAAGTTCTTTTCAACAATATATTTGTTGTGAAAATTGTGGGGGCCCTCATGAAACTTTTCAATGTCAACCAATGAATGAAGATTATTATGAGCAAAATTCTTGCTATTATCCTAATTCTTTTGGTTTTAACCAATATCAACCCCCGCAGTTTCCCGTCAATTATCCTCCTCAAGAGAAAAGTAGAGAAATTTTGCAAGCTCAAGAAGACTTAATGGAAGCTTTACAAGCCTTTTTAAAAGAGTATGATCATATACCTCCTAATGAAAAGTGCATGGCTTTATTGCGAGCCGAGGAGAGATTTCTTAAGATTTAGCAAGTTATGAGAGAAGAGCAGAATCAACCTGGATTTATGCAAGAATTGCTTCTTAAACTTATGGATGATTTACAAATTCTTAAAGGAAGTCAACAAGAAAAGAAGGAGACGACAGCTCAAAGTTTTATTCCATATTGGAATTCTTCTATGATTGATGATGAAGAAGCTAGAGACAATTTTTTGAAAGACGTTTGCACCTTCTTAAGGAAGTTTAGCCGTATACCTTTTGGAGTAACACCAAAGGTTATATTGATAGCTTGGGAAAGTTTTGGCGAAATTAAAGATGCTTTGATGGACAAGCAATATCGATAAGAGGATATTCAAGAATTGATAAGTAAACTCTCTAAAGATGTGCGAAATATCAGTGAAGAGTTTTCAGAATATATTAATTGTCCAAGCTGGAATCGTCTGCTTTTCTACTTCGATAATGACGATGATGAGTATACTGTTATATGGAGAAGGCCTAAAGCGATCACACCCGATGAACCATTCAAAGATCCCGAAGACCCTATAATCATGGGGGAAAAGGAACTTAGCACTATTCTTGAAAAGGATAAGTCTAGTGTTGAGGACCTCGTCCCAATCCCAAGTGGATCCAAGGGTGTTTCCGACGATATTTGTGATAATGATCATTCTGATGCTGAATCTTTTCTTAGTCAAGATATTCCGATCACGTCTCCTAAGATTGATTTTATTTCGGAGGAGTTCACCGGTGAACTCGCTCCTATTCCACTAGGAATGGATGAAGACGAATTTGATGAAAAAGAAGATGATTGTTATGATGATGATACTTCAAGTGATGACGATTCTTATGAGAACATCGAGTACGTTGAAGCATTACCTCTCAATTTGGAGTACGATAGTTTAGAGGAGGAGAATAAAGATCAAGAAGAGAAAGAGTTTGACTTAGAAGATATTTTTCAAATCCAAGACGTTATTCTTCGTGAGAAATTGTTGAACATTAGTCGTCTTATTACTAATATCGAATCTTTGAAAGACAATCCCATTCCTAATCGTGTGCTCAAGTCTCCCTCCTTGGTCCTTATTTCCGTCACGGATAGTGGTTCATTCTTTGAGGAGTCCGATACTTTTCTTTCTCATTTGGATAATTCTTTACCCGAATTCGAGACTTTTAGCGATCATACAGAAGAGACGAGAAGTGGCAGAACCACTACTCATAACTCTCTTCCCGAGTATGATTCGTTTCTTTTTAAGGTTGAGCCCGATCAGGGAAGGTTGATTAGCATTGTTATTTCTGATAATTCAAATGATCCTCTTTTGGAACCTCCCGAGTTTGAATCATTTCACTTTGATCTTTATGATGATCCGTCATTTCCTCGTCCTTCTCCAGAACCACCGGATGTTGAGATTAGCTTAATTGTTGAGACCGATGCACCAGTAATAAACAATGTTGATGAGCTTAATGAAGATGATGATTCTTTCAAATTTGTCATTCGGACTTTTCTCCGGTTTCTCACTTACCCTGAGGTTTCTCCTTTAATTTCCTTTACCAAAAATGAGGACACCATTTTTGACCCCGGTATCTCCACTTAGAGCCAGTGGCATCTCATCGGGACGAAACTTTCATGTGCTTTAATGTTTGTCCAAACATTAATGAAAGCCCGATTAAGATTTTCGTTTCCATTTACTCTCCCTAAGGACAAATAAATTCAGGGATCGAGTCAAGCTATGTGACTCGGTTACCAAAAACAAAGCGCTTCGTGGGAGGCACCCCATGCTTATCTATTTTCTTTCAATTTTCTAATGTGTTGTGAGGAGGCTTGTACTCTTTCGTTCTTTGTGTTTGTTATTTGTACTTGTGATTGTTTGTAGGATTCACCCAAATTTTCTGAAGACTCTCGTGTTCGGTGTTTTGTCCCGGTCCACTCGAGCTTCCTAGTCTTTGCTTGCCATTAGTTTGTGGAAATCCGATATCCAAAAAGATTATTATCGACTAACATTTATCTTGTAGCACACTTAATAAACGGCTAAAGATATTTGTGATACTTTCTTCATGTTTGAGTTATGCATTCGACCTTTTTTGAGTTCTAGTATGGGGTTTTTAAGTCTTAGGCTAGGAAACATTGAGGACAATGTTTGATTTTAGTATGGGGTAGTATATCTTCGATATGATCTTACCTACTTTTACCCGTTGTTCTCACGTACCCCGTTTTCCCACCAAAATACCAAAAAAATGATATATGATGATAAAGAAAATAATTAAAAATATAATAATAAAAGTTGTGGGTTAATAAAAGTTACTACCTCTTGCCGGCTCATAACCGATGTGGTAGTCTTCTAAAGAAAGCCCATAGTAAGAATAAAGATCCTAGACTGATAAAAGTTTGCTGCATCTTGCCGGCTCACAACCGATGTTGCAGCCTTCTAAAAGGTCGAGGGTTACAATTGCATAAATGTTTAATTTTAAGTTTAAATTAATAAATTGATTTAAAATTTTCGGGCAAATTAAATATACGAGCTGTCTTTTGGAGATTAAACTTAAAATCAACCAATTTTTATATAATATATTAGCAAATTTTTAGTCTTAGTTATATTATATCCTTGAATTTTTAAAAAAAAAATTCTTCTTTAATATATTAAAATACAAACTAAGAAAATGATGATAAAATAACTATATAATAAAAAGTTGTGGGCTGATAAAAGTTTACTACCTCTTGCCGGCTCACAACCGATGTGGTAGTCTTCTAAAGAAAGCCCATAGTAAGAATAAAAATCCGAGACTGATAAAAGTTTGTTGCATATTGCCGGCTCACAACCGATGTTGCAGCCTTCTAAAAGGTCGAGGGTTACAATTGATAATGTCTACATAGTTACATTAAAATTAATCCATTGGATTCTTTTGTTAAATTCCAAATATGCTCTTTGCACTTTGACAATTCTATTCTTATACTATAATTCGGGAACCTGAGAGTTTTGTAAAACCTAAGGTCCGTGAGTCCGATATATTCTTGTGGGTGTCAAAACCAAGGTCACTTAGCCGTAAGGTTGGGATGTGCCGAGACGAAAGTCGCTACATGGGATGATCTCGCCTTCAAACTCATTATTCTTAGGTGGAACGTAAAGCATAGTATGTTGCAAAACGTTGGTCCATGGTTGAAATTCATAATAGCACACTCACTTAAGATATAATAAATGTCGGGAGTGAAAAGTTCACAAGTTGCAAATATGAGTAGTGTTAGCATCCTTACTGATATTTAGCTATGATTTTGTTTTAAGCTTGGTTTGGATAAGTGAAAAATTGGGGACGATGAATTTATCCTTTTTGGGGGCATTCTCGGATCGAAATGCATCTTGTTCTATGATCCCTAACAGTTATGGAAATAACGAAAGTCGAAATAATCTCAGTTATATTATTAAATCAAAAAAAAGTTTTAGAAAAATGGGAAAAAGGGGTGTTTTATAACTTGTGATTTCTTAACTCTCTCCACAAAAATCTTTGCTACTTTTCAAAGATTTAGTTTGGGGAAGTTTTGAGGTATTTGGTTATAGAGCATATAACATTGCGTGAGGACACGCAATCGCTTAGTTTGGGGAATTTTGATATGTGTGAAAACACATATCCGTTTTATATCAAAATTAGCCCTAAAAAGACAAAATTGTGCTTAAAATGCTTGTATATTGCTTGTTTTGTCTTTGTGATTGTGTAGGTACGGATATTGCAAAAATCTCAAGAAAACGGTCAAATCCGGACAAACACGGACACGGGAAAGGAAAGAGAATACAAAAGCCGAGAGAATGCTATCAAATGTCAACAAAAGTCATCCCTTGGTCAACATTAGTCAACCACTAAATGACAAAAACCCAAAAATACCAAATCAGTCCCTCAAAGTTAACCAAATTCATAAAAAGTCCCTAAGCCCTAACGGTGTTATCTCTTAAAACTATAAGAGATAACACTCGTTATCTTTCTTACATTTACCAAATCCAACCCAAAATAATAAACCTTACCCCGGCCCAAAACCTTTATAAGCCGAAAGTCAAACCCCGGGTAAAAACCAAAGTCAAACGCACCCTTGTTTATAAATGAATCACGCGGGAATTTCAGTTTTACTATTCACTGTCTTCTTCACAATTTACCCAAGTCAAATCAAAGGGCAAATACAAATTGGATACGTGGTTTAGCAATTCAAGTAACAAGGAATGAGTGGGCAGAGTAAAACGTCATAAGAGCCTCTTATTGGTCAATCTCCACAAAGGGAATGCCACGTGGATTGTGAGAAAACACACAAGGATGCAAGATTTTTACACTAAATCACATGGAAAAGAAGCACAAGTGTCACATCACGGGTTGCCACTATGGCAATCCATGTGCTCACTTAATGATCCAAGGGCCAAGATTAGAAAGCCAATGATTGAGAAGAATGAAGGGGAGGGATTGATTGGAGTGTCTACCTGACTCAGGGGCCTAGAAGCTTCTCCCAGGCAGTATAAATACAAGCAAGGACTCACTCTCATAAAAATGGAGGAGTAGATTAGATAGTAGCTATTTAAAGTAGCTTTTTAAATTGTAATTTTCTTTTAAGTAATATTTTAGCTTATTGTAACTTTAAGTTCATTAATGTAATCAGCTCTTTTATTAATAAAAGTTTGAATTCCCGTATTATGTTCTTTGTTTTTCTAAAATTCACCTTGTGTAACAAAATGGTTAAATAAGCTCTTAAGCTACTCATAAGCTATTCATTTATTCAACTAAACTATAATAAGCT
>BQNB010080899.1:0-29787 GCA_026074375.1 Tanacetum coccineum
TATATATATATATATATATATATATATATATATATATACACATACACACACACACATACGGCCCTAAGGTGTCAACACCGATTTATGTGAACGATAATACTAAATACGCATGAGTCGTGATACATTTATAACTACGTTGGCCATTGTATTTATACCCGTATCCTTTCCCAATCGTACCCAGTATTAGGCTCGCACATTTTAATGATTGACTTAACTAATAAGATATACTATATAACCATAGAAGCAAGTATAAGCGGAACACTGCGCACATAGGTCATATAATGCAACTATATAAAGGTTCCTAGGTTATAGTCTAGGCCAATTCACCTAGTTCTCTATTACCTTGGTTCTGATTACCAATCTGTCACACCCCGACAAAGGCAAAAACACGGGTATGCGACAGTAATGATCAATAATAACACAAGATACAAAATAGAGAAGTTCTAAAATGCATTAATGAAATAATGTCATGGAGATCATCCACCCCAAGTAAAGACTTGAGTAAAATCCCAACAAGAACACATCACATAGTCACTTACAAAACCGAATGCCTACGCAGGGGTCCAAATAATCTTAAACATTAATCCTCAAGAAAGCAAATCCATAACATACTTTCAAAGCAAGACCTCTCAAACATGATCCATACAGGATACACTTAAAGTCTGCTATCACACATCTCAACCTTAACGATCATTCTCTTCACCTGAAAATGATACACGAAAACATCAACAATAATGTTGGTGAGCTTATAGGTTTGAAGGAAACCCAATCGTTGTGCCAATATTTCAAACAGTGGACAATTGTGCAATACGCAGTGAATGTATGCAAACAATCACAAACCCATGACTTAGCATCCCCGCTAATCATGTACCAATGCATAACATCCCCGCTACTCTTATCAATAGCGTGTACCAATGCTCTTGGGGTCGCAACCCCGAGGTCATACGCACCTAAAAGCCTACTAGCTGGAGCATTTACAATAGGGCAGACCCTTCACAGACATAGCAATTCCATGCTAATCACACACATTGCCATTCACCTCAATGCAGGCAGGAACAATCATACCACATAATATTCACATAGCAGTCATAAGCACATAATTTGTCCCAAAAACCAAAACCACATTTCGCACAGTTCAGAAAAATAGTTCAAAACACATTTGAGTATCATTTTCTCCCAACGGAAAAGATTTAAAAAGTGGGGCTACGAGAACTCACCTCAAGCAAAGGTCTCAACCAGCCAACTCAAAATCACACAAGCAAATGCAACGACGTCCGAACAGGACCTAGTCCAATTAATGTTCCACTTAGACATCAATTTCCAAAACAGTTTTTGGGTTTGGTGCATAGAGGTTAGACGCATGTTGTACGGTTGTCTTTAACGTTTTAGTGGTGTGATGGTTGATGACTTAACTTTAAATGATACCATATTCCAACTCATATCTCAGTATAATATACTTATACTATTTAAGCAAAATAAATAAGTAATGTAAGTAAATTCTTATAATAAATACTTATAAATATACTTCGACATGTCCATTCGGTACACTTAGTTACCATAAATATACTATTTATTCTATACGAAATGAAACGTTTATTTACGTTAAACATTTTAGAGAAGTTTCAAGAAAAATTATATTTTTTCGTCTTTTAGTCGACTTATTAAAATAATAAAATAATAATATTTTATTATTAAATTGAAAAATCACGTTTTAAGTAAAAACTCTAAGTATAGGCTTTTACGAAATTTTGACATGACCCGTACGTTTATACAACGTTTTCCAAGGATTTAAACCTTAATTCCAAACAATTTTTCCACAATTTACCACTTTTCGACAAAATACCAAAATTCTTTTTCGCAACGCTTACCAAAACGTATTTCTCCAAAACAACTTTCAACATCAATTCATAAACATGTTTTGCTTCCCAAAAGTCCGTCAAAACTCTTAAAACGACTAGTTAACGTTTATTGGGCTTTAAGGCCCAATAAGGATCCATTAAGGGTTTTATATATCCAAAATACGTTTTAAGCCCGATACCAAAGTCCATTAGTATATATAAGTCGTAATCAATAAGTAACAAAGTAACCCGGACCACAATAAGCACTCAATAAGCCATGGCTTATTGAGGCTTATTGGGTTGTGAGCCCAATAGCTCCAAAACCAATTCCATAAGCTAAAAAAATAAGCTAATAAGCTACGTATCATATTTGGTTATCACCATAAGCTATAAAAATAGTCCTCAAAAATATGACATATTAGGGTAATAACCAAAAACGCTTCCCTTGTGTTCCTTAAACTTGTCGTGAGCTTATAAGCCTATAATAAGCCATTTCGAACTCAAAAATAAGCTAAATAAGTTATCATTCAAAATAAACTAATTGGCAATAAATGTTTTTCAACCATCACGACCACAATATAAAAACTAACAAAACCCCTTTTTTCTTTCTTCCATTTTCGAACCCAAACCAAGACCAAACAACTTTATATTTTCTTTGTTTTTGAGTTTTAGCAAACGATCTGTACAACTAGCATCTATGCATCATTTATCATACAAAAGTACAAGTTAAATCAAAATTTGATAAACTTACAAAGAGGGTTTCAAAAGAGCGAGAACGAACGCGAACCGACTACCCAAACGTAGTTTTAACAGTAACCCGAGCACCATAATCAACCCAATACTCTAAGACTCTTCATGTTTTTGATCAAAGATTGAAAAATAAAATTTGTATGTGTGTAGGGGGTCGGACTAACAATAGAGACACACAAAAAGTGTGTGTTTTGATTTTTGAAAGAATGAGAAAATATGTGTGTTTAGGATGCATTCAAATGAATATATGCCAAAACCATGTACTAGTAAAAGACCAAAGTCCTAAAAAAAGACATCTTGTCTCCCCCTTGCCTTGAACCCGCGGCTAGGGATCCTATGACTCGGGATTGCCTTCTTTTTGTGTCGGGTTTACTTAATACTCAAAATCCTTGATCGTAAAATATTTCCAGAAGTTACTTAGCATTTGTATTCATCTTAAAAAAAATTTTCCAATAACTTAGAGTATTTACACGATATATTTCGACATTATACTCCCCAAAAACTCATTTGAACATTAACGGACGTGCCGGGACTCGTTTTTCGGCATTTCTCACAATTCACGGGTTAAACCACTTGGAACATAAATAACACAATAATACCTTCTAAAAGGATTATTATACACCATATAACCATAAAATACCTCAATCATATGAATTCACCACCGTCAACACGGTACGGGTTCTAACAAAATTGACAAAAGTCAAATAGTCAAATGACTAAATTAGAACATTCAAATTTTACAAAAAAGGCAAGGGTTGCAATTTCTCACCCACAAAATTTAGGCGAGGATAAACAAAATTTACATAATGAGTATGTCGCATTTACAGGTCATGAGGTAGCATACATCTCACTAGTGCTATTTGTTTATCAATAGGCTTTGAATCTGAATTTGATTCGCACATCTGTATCTGAATATTCGGTAGAAAAGTCTGAATCTGATTTCCATCTTAATCTGAATAAGTGGTTGACAAACCTGAATCTGAATGAAATAAAACTGTTTGTTTTGGTAAAAATGTCTAGATGTGTTAAATTATAGTTTTTACAATTTAAATATAAAATGATTGCATTCGCACAAGAAATAAACTTTATTAAATAAAAACCAAAATTTTATAATATAATCAATTTAAAGTTAAAAGTACTTTAAACAAAACATGCAATCTCATGTTTATTCGACAAAAATAAATGTGTCAGAGTTTGAATTGAACTTTTTAAAACGGTTAACTAAATGAGTCGCGTTAGAATTGAGATGTATTAGTCCGAAAGCATACCTTTTAATTTGAACAAAATATGAATTGACACATATCATCTTATAAACTTTTTATCTAACAACATATATGCAATGATTCTATTTAATACTTTTAATACAAAAGATAAAGTTGAAAAAAAAATCAACAAATGAAAAAAGAAACACCAAAATAAATAAAAATCATAACAAAATAGAAAATAAATAAAAACAAAATAAGTAAGAAAAAAAGACATTAAAAGGTGTTAAGACACCCCATCCACATCTAGTTCAGTAAGAGGTTTATGCCTCTTAATGATCAGAAAAAAACAATCGCTCTTAACACTACTTGTCTTTTACTGTCTCTGAATGACATGAAAAAAACAAACAGTCTTAATGACCCAAATGTCTGACCGCGTCTGAATAAGTTAGATTAAAATGATATTAAAAGGCATTTCTGAAAAAACAAACACCACCTTATACTTAGTCCAGCACCATGGTATGCTCAAGACACCATTTATTGCTTACTTGGTTATGTTATATACGTGTTACCGAACATACACGTTGGAATGCTGAAAATTTAAACCATTTACCTTTTTTTTAAACATCTGAATGCTTAAAATATAAACCATTTAATTTTTCATAGAACTTCCGACCTCTATATAAATACGTGGAAGATCAACACCAATCACTTGCTTATATATAACAAGACACTATAGTGTCTTCAATGGCATACGTAGAACAAATAAAGATTTGAAAGTTGAACGTTAAAATTCCAAAGATGCAAATAGTTTTGATTTTGGTCGTTCCATTCTGGCATTCTTGTAAATAATTAAAACATTCCGTGTATCCTACTACCTTTATTATTTTAGTACCTGTTGTTTCTGTTCTATAGAGTTGTCGGCTGAATTTTTTTATAAGAATAGTGGAATTCATTAAGAAGAGAATAATGTGATGTAATTGATCGACACATAACCTCCCTGTTGGGGTATTATAGAAATTGAACGACTGAGTGTATGTGTGTAAAGACTAACATCCTAAATATATAAACTGTTTGAAAGTCTTCCCACTATTAGGTATGTGTATCTAGATTTCAGTAAAATTATTCAAAGAGTTTCCATTAATTAATTTGGTACAATTCCAAGATGACAAGCGAAACATCACAATAAGCCAACTCTAGCCAACTCCTGCCAGCAAGCTCCGGAAATCTCATAACAATCCTCAGTATAGATGGTAGAGAAATAAGAGGTACCATCCATGTGTAGGAAATTCGTTTGATATGTGAATGGTTTATAATCTGGGTATCAATCTTAATCGTATAATCACTTTGAGATTAAAGTATTTCGACCCTACATTTTATTTTATGTTCAATCAAAGATATTGACATTGAATTGGTGTATCACATTTTATAGGATTGTTGTGTTGCATGTTTACTATATTAGAATCTGGATATTAATCTGAATCGGTCTCGTCAGAGTGGTGTATTTGTCTTAGGTACAATGATATACTATTATATTTTATAAACTCTGTCTAGCATGTTTACTATATTACAATTAGGTCGGAGCAACTACAGATAAGTATGAATTAATTATCACGTGTATGGACTCGGCCTTGATGGCTCTAAAGTCTCAACCACCACTTGATACATATTCAGTTGATCGTGTGATATTCAACTTCATGCAATGCCAAATTTACACGTCAAGTTAGAATCGGGTCGATCATTAACAGTTTTTAAGTCGCTTAAAAAAACAAATTATTTTATTATTGTTGTTGTTGCTGCTCCTCCTGTTGTTGTTGTTTATTTTTTTAATTTATAAAACATCATTTTTATTATAAATTCATGATATTTATAGTAAATCAGTGGGAAGCTGAGATGTTATTCGAGTCCTCACTCCTCTAGCTATAGCAAAGCTAATCTTACTAAAGATGTGAATAAGAGTTGGCGTTTCAATGTCTTGTGTTAAGGAGAACTTTCGAAACCTTTTGAGTTTTGAGTATGACCACCACATACTTCTCTAATTCACCAAAAGAAGAGAATGAGAATGGGAGAAAACATATCCAATATATGCGCACTTAGCCTCGTAGTTGACGCGTTTACGTTGTGTTGCATCAATCACAGCACTACCGAGCACAAAATCAACCATCCCATTTTGCGTTAAAGCGAAATAATATTATTATTATTAGTATTTTTTTATTATTATATTTGTTATTACTGTTGTTTTTATTGTTATTGTTGTTAATGTTATTGTTATTGTTATTATTGTAACTATTACCGTTACCGTTATTGTTGTTGTTAGTGTTACACTGTTAACTAGGCCTAATCCGTATAAGTAGTTTTGGTGCGCAAGAAATTATTAACGTTAGAATTCCGTTAAAAGCAGGATGGACTAGCTAGCATCAATTATCGATTCTGGAGTTTATGTAGATTGGATATATCTTGCTACCAATTTAGTACAATATTTTTTTATGGGCAAATTGTATAAAAAAGTATCCATCTTATGCTCAATGTCAATTATAGATACTCATCTTTTTTTTTCTCAATTTAAGGTATCGATCTTTGTTTTTGTTGCAACGTTAGCCAGTTAACAGGTTTTTCGGTTACATTTCTAACGATCGTTATTTTATTATTGCATCGTTAGTCCTTTATACTATATTTATTTTCTAGATCTGACCCGTCCAAAACGACCCTTTATATTACATTTTCACGACTCGGGTTCTAAATAGATTTTATGTGAAACGACATTTCGGACAACTTTTTAGTTTTAACCGAGACCTGAATCTCAACAGAAAATGACCAAACTGCCCTTACGGGATTCTGCTGGAACTTAGTATATTTTTAATAAAACGCAAAAATTTGACTTTCTGTTTTGACCCGCTATCATGCGATTTTAAAACTAACAAACCTCGCGACAAAGTAAAATGTCATTCCGAACAACTTTCATGTTTCGCCGGAAGGCTATAACGGACTCGACATTATTCAAATCGGACGTTTTCAAATCTGCCAGCTTATTACATTTTTATACACATATTTTTATACACGTTTTTCTACATGATTTTATCCACGGTTTTATACACACATTTTTATAGACACGTTTTATACACATATTTTTATACACGTTTTATACACACATTTTTATGCACATTTTTATACACACGTTTTTATACACACATTTCTATACACGTTTTTCTACATGCTTTTATCCACGATTTTATACATACATTTTTATACACGTTTTTACAGACACATTTTTATGCATTTTTTTTAAAACGTGGATAAAAATGTGTGTAAAAACGTGTATAAAAATATGTGTATAAAAATGTAATAAGCTGGCAGATTTGAAAACGTCCGATTTGAGCACTGTCGAGTCCGTTATAGCCTTCCGGCGAAACATGAAAGTTGTTCGGAATGACATTTTACTTTGCCGCGAGGTTTGTTAGTTTTAAAATCGCATGATAGCGGGTCAAAACCGAAAGTCAAATTTCTGCGTTTTATTAAAAATATAATAAGTTCCAGCAGAATCCCGTAAGGGCATTTTGGTCATTTTCTGTTGAGATTCAGGTCTCGGTTAAAACTAAAAAGTTGTCTGAAACGTCGTTTCGCATAAAATCTCTTTAGAACCCGAGTCGTGAAAATGTGATATAGATGGTCGTTTTGAACGGGTCAGATCTAGAAAATAAATATAGTATATAAAGGACTAACGATGCAATAATAAAATAACGATCGTTAGAAATATAACCGAAAAACCTGTTAATTGCCTACCGTTGCAACAAAAACAAAGATCGATACCTTAAATTGAGAAAAAAAAAAGATGATTACATATAATTGACATTGAGTCTAAGATAGGTACCTTTTTATGCGATTTGCTTTTTTTTATTCTTTTGAACCGCAAGTAAATTAAAATTTCAAAAATAGACATGTTAGTATTAAATTAGTTCAATATATTTATATACAAACTAACTAAAACGAAATACAAAACAAGAAATTGTCGCATCATTGGTGGGTACCCACACCGGCGGCGTGTACGCATTCAACGTTAATGAACTTTGAATCTAGCATTATTCGTGTTCATGCATGAAAGTCAGCTAATTGAATAGGTATATAAGGGAAGACTTGTAAAAAAGACATGACCCGGATTGTGATGTTTAATTACCATTATTGTGCAAGTAGCAATAATCTTAAAAATTAAAATTATTACGGAGTAACAAAATTTGGTGCCAGAAGTAAACCAAAAGTATTAAACCTAAAAGAGAAATGCTACACTCACAAAGAGTTTACAAAAAATAATCCACATAATGACTTGGCAATGGCTTTGGTCCAATTACATTGCTTCATAATCTTTCATTTTACCTTTTTACCCTCCATGCTTAATTGACAAATCATTTTGTGGATATATTTTTGTAAGAATTTTGTGGATCTAGCATTGCTCAACCTAAAAAAATACTCCGTACTACAAAAGCCTTGATAACAGGAGCGTTGGGGACTCAGGTTACAGATTTACATGTCACGGATAATACAAACCCACGAAGTACTCGATCGACCTTGACAACGATTTAAATTCGTAAGCATATTCTTGATTCATCTTAAATCTGCGTTTTTTGCTGGTCCATAGACCATCGTCATCCCTTGTTGACACATCGATTCATCTAAATGAGAGTGCGTAATTTTTAATTATGTGAACCATTTTACTGAAAATTCAATAAATTGTTTCCTTAAAATTTTTATGATAATGGTTCAGGGTTCATGTCTGAACATGAAACATATGTAGAGTGTTTTTGTGAGGCAAACCTTGACAAAAAATAGCCGTATATTAAAAACTTAAAAAAGTGTAAAAATAAAAAACTTAAAAATTTACAAAATAAGTAATTTTTTTTATCAAAATACCGTTACTTATAAAAGTCAATACACATAAATAATGTTGGATTAGTTGGAAAAACCCCTTTTCAGGAGACAAAGTTCAAGAGTTCGATTCTCACTTCCTTAAAGGCCGGAGGTCCTCTGAAAGTAACCTCTTTACCTTTAGGTAGGGGTAAGATTGTCTACATTTCACCTCATACATACCTTGTGAAAGACGGGATTAGATAAACGTTGGAATTTTTTATTTATTTATAAAAGGCAATACAATATATTAATTATTTAAAATTTTAATTACGATTTAATACACAAACTTTCTTCAATCTCACTTATACTCATACATACAAAATAAATACACGAACTTTCTTTAAATAACCACCCAGGGGTGGCCTAGTGGTAAAAAGACTTGCAAGAGTTAGACTAAAAGGTGTGAGGTCTCAAGTTCGATTCGTGCTAGATGCAAACATCTTTGAAGTGGCAACGCTAACCTCCGAAAAGAAGAGGGCTTTACCTGCTTTGAGTCTGTGTGGCGGTGGGTTCAAACCCCTTAGATTAGTCAGCCTAAAGAGTAGAAACCATGGTTAAAAGAATTGACATTATTATTACACGATCGCCATTATATGTCGGTAGTCTTCTATTATCCAAACTAACAATAATTGGGGCGTTGGGTCAAAAGTTAATGCAGCCCGACCCGTCCTTCTCTAATATGTGACCCGGACCGTAACCCAACTCAACCCGCTTTTCATCATTAGTTATACCCGCTTCCCATTATTAATTATACCCGTTTTTTTTTTGCTCATCAAACCCACCGCTTATCTGTGAATCTAAAAAACACACACGAAATTCAACGCCACCACGATCACAAATAACTCCAGCTCGGTGGCAGTGAAGTGACATGAATAGGGGAGGCAAGAATGAAAGCGCCGGTATGTTATTTGGTTTTCCGACGAACGTTGCGCCATCGTCTTCACTCAGGCCACCAATAGTAAGTCCACAATCACATCTTTTTTAAGTTTTTATTTAATTGCGGTTTAATTATT
Source organism: Tanacetum coccineum (assembly GCA_026074375.1). Taxonomy (NCBI): domain Eukaryota; kingdom Viridiplantae; phylum Streptophyta; class Magnoliopsida; order Asterales; family Asteraceae; genus Tanacetum; species Tanacetum coccineum. Next base: position 9,703 of record BQNB010080899.1, read on the forward strand.
TTGATTTGTAAGTTTATATGATTTACAAAATTAGGGTTCCTGAATGTTAATTTTTTGCAATTACTTATGAAAAATTTGGGCTTTTGTTCGAAATTAGGTTCTTTTCTTAATAAATTATAAGTAGGAAATCAATGGGGTTTTCTTTGTTGTAATTTGTGATTGACGATTTTTTTTGTTATAAAATGGGTTGGCTATGATTATTTGTTATGTTATTGGTTTTGGTTTAGAGAAAAATATAAATGTGCTAAAAAGTTATGGGGTTTGAAATGGGTATATTTCTAACAGAAAATTTGATGCATAATGAAGGGTTGGAGGTGATAGCAGAAAGGGCTTGGTACTTTAAAAAACATGCAAATTGCGCAAGCTCTTGCGGCAGTTAAGTTTGAGTTCACCGAACAAACAATTTTATGCTAGAATAAGTTCACTTAAGTTTGTTAGGTCGTTGTCTATCTCGACCGGAAGCTGTCCTAACAAATAATTTCCGCCTAAATTAAGACTAATGGAGAGAGAAGTGATCCCAAAAAGTCTCTGAGGTACCTGCTACAGAACTTGTATCAAAAGTGACTGTCGGTCACACTTTCGTTAGGAATGTCCATCAGTTGGTACACTCCTTGTAAGTACATGGCTCAGTTGACTTTTCCCTTTTTCTTGGTGTGTTTTTTCATGTATTGAACATTTTGTTTTTATATTCTCCTGTAGTCGGTGTTCCTATTACAACAGAGGCAGCTACATCTGTTTCGGGTGGTCATATATCTAATACAATTGCAGCAGGTATGCCACTGTCAGTACGGATTTACTGCATACCATGAAGCTATTTGTGTGTGTACAATCTTATATGAAACAGTTTATGACGTCTTATACATTTTTTTGTTCGCTGAGTAAATTTTTGACCCATTTTGTCAGTTTTCTACCCGTTACTGAAAAAAATATAACCTAGATCATGTTTGATCAATTTAGGAAAAAGATAGGATTTTTATTATGATGCTCATTGTTGTTTTAAAGCACACCACTCTTTCGCTTAATTTTTATTAATGTGTATGTAATTAAACTTTTTAATCATCAGAAACCAATCATAGGAGACATCGTGGAGCTTGCAAAGATGATGAAGGAAGCTAGCGCAAAACCTATGTCAAACTCACATGATATTGGTACTTATCATTTACAAACCTATCTAAAGTAAAGTTCCATGATATCTATAGGGGTGCTTGGGATTTCTTGAAATTATAACATCCTATCCATTCCAAAGTTAATTATCTCTCTATATCTCCATATTTACAGGAACACCACCGCACGTCGCGTCCGCAACAAAGAAAAAGAAAGAAAACTAAACATCCACAGCTTCAAACAAAGACCTTATCATGTCTTTTTGCAATTCTGGTATACAATCATGACTTGGAAAAAGGCAATAATTAATTGGTGATCATGAGTTGCTGATCAGCGGGTTACTGATCATGGGCTGCTAATCACGGGTATGAGCTCTCTCTTTTCTTTTATGGTAGAGATATCTCGACTAGAGCAATCCAAATTAGGCCATTTTAGGCAAATAGGTCAAAATAACCGCTTTAATAACTAGCATCTATTTACAGCTCCTAAATCTAAGTAACAATGCACTTTTACTTCATTTTAAGTTTGCAGACTTTCTATAAACCTTTATGCAAACATACCTTATATGTTGCACATGTTTAATATATGCTGATTGACTTGAAAACTAAGAAAATTGTTTTCACCTTGCGTTGGATCAAGGGATATCAAATCTGAAGAGGGAAAGTTGGGCAAAACATAGGTTCAGGTTGAAATGGGTCATTTGTAGTAGTGGATGGGATAGCCGGGTTGTCCCACAAAAGCTTTGTTCTCATTTTTTTTAAATTATTATATATGTAATTAGTCCATTTAACATATTTTATTTTTATAGCATTCTCATATTAGCCACGTTAGTGGTCTTTAAATATAGAGTAACTTTGTATCTGAGCTAAACTTATATTGTGTGCTTCTGTTCGGCATCTTTATGGGGTGTTTGGACGCATGTTTTTTACAAGTTTATTTGCATTTTTTGAGCTTTTAAATGCTGTTTTTTAATCTATGCTTTGAAAGACTGTTTTAAATCAAAAATCCGGGCGTTGGGACAGCAGGAATATGTCACGAACATGGCTGCTTGGACATCAGAAATATCGAGCTTTAAGAAGTTTGCTACGTCTTTACAGAAGGTACACACTAACTTCTTCTGTTTATCTATTTTCAAGCTCAAAACCAGACATATTGACAATCCATTGCTTTAAAGCTATTGAATGCACAAGAAGACGTCAGACTTAGAATAAGTTACAACCAAAATTATCTACAATTAAGCACCAAAGGATTGAATGATGAATTAGTTATAGCATCTGTTATTACAACTTATATAGTTGGCATACAACTTTTTTAGATTTGGGCTTATGTTTTGTAAACTTACTTTTTGTGGCTTATTTTGAACTTATATAAGATGAAAAGTTTCAAAATAAGCCATAAAAGTGAGTTTACGAAACATATGCCCAAATCCAAATAACCCATAAGCTGGCTATAAAAGTGTGTTTATGAAACATATGCTCCAGATGAGTATGATCTGTATAGGCTTAAATGGATAAACGATCTGATACGGTTCTTGATTTTTCCAGGGTTTTTTAAATGATTTAACATGTTAAACATTTCTCAATGTATTTTTAATACTTGATTATGTCACCTCCAAAATTGTTTTATTAAATATTCCTACATTTTTTCATTAGTTACAGATGTCAATGCGTAAAAGTGTGATATGTAATTCTATAACGATATTTGACGCATCACTCATCTCTTAGGTTTTAATATTTCAAAGATACCTTCCGTTTCAGTTTGTATAAAAAAGAGTATACGATGAAATTTGTGAATATGAAGTTGTGATGTTTTACTTCAACATACAGGTGCTTGCATAAACTGCTTGATAGGAGTATTCTAAACAGATTTAGACCCAATTGGAGTAAATGTCAAAAAATGGAGAGACTAAGTTAACGTAATGGAAATATTTTGGTAAAGAAGTAGCAACAAAATTCAACAATAATATTTAGTGTATTCGGAGCACACTTATCTTAACTGCTGCAGTGGATTTATGAAACTAGGTCTAACGGTTAATCATCGTCTGATAAAATCCAACAAAATATTTGATAGACTTCAGCTGAGTCAGTGAGCAGGAACAAGACTCAGAACGTAAGTTCATCCTCATATTATTTGTTTTCTTTCATGTTGTACCAAATTCATTATGTTTTGAAGGACTCTGAATTAGTGCTCTATAAATTTAGAACTTTTTTGAAAACAGATTAGTCGTGTAATGTTGAATTGCTATATCTTTTAGTGTTCTTCTGGAAATAAACTTCAAAGTTACAGTCGAAACAACAACAATACACACACGTACCTCACAGTCGCGTCTGCTAAATGTCCCGCAGCGGAGCGCGGGCAAACATACTCATTATACATTACATAAATAAAACTAGTACGAAGCTACTTATTACAATAAAACATTCCTTCAACGTTGTGATCCACACGACTGCTTGAGTGCTTTCATATTTGTGGATCCATCATAGGATCAAAAAATGTAATTCTAATTGGTTAGAGACATATAGTAGACATGAAAAAAAAACCGAGAATCGAAACAGAAACCAGAAAAAACTGAAAATCGTAACCGGTCAAAACTGGGTTTGACCAAAACCGGTTCGGTTTTTGGCCTAACATCAGGTTCCCAACCGGTTTGGGTTTTCAAGATTCCGACCGGTTTGGTGACTGGTTTTTGGAACCGGTTTGGCCAACCAGTTTTTAAAAACCGATTCCTAACCGAAACCGGTGTTTGAACTTTTTTTTTAAATTTTGAATTTTGAATTTCAAACGGCTAGGGACCGAAGAGGAGCATTTTTTTTGAAGTTTAGGTGTAATATTTACCATTTTGCCATTGTGTGTTTAGTATAAATAGAGGGGTTGTGTGTTGGTTGAATTACCACTTTCACAAATCACAATCATACGCAAAAAACACTCTTAAAAGAAAAACTGAATTTCTTTCACTAATGGCAACTCAATCCAGTTCAACTACCACCGGTGTTGGTTCTACCAGTGCACCGATGATTATTGAAGTTTTACCTTGCTCCTGAAACCCCGCTATTTGGTGCAACTTCAACCTTTGTAGGATGTCAAATGGCACGACAAAGGCTCAATGTAAGCATTGCTTTCATTTTTTGTCGTCGGGATCCAACTCGACGTTGAAGGCTCATATCAACCAAAATTATTGTGAAGCACTCAAGTCGGTTCCAGAAGCGGGTCAATCGTCTATGGCTCGATATGGGGGTCTTTTGTGTACAATCCGGATGTTGTTCGTGAACAATTCACGGGTCTGGTGATTCAAGAAGTCTTGTCGTTCAACCACTTTGACAACCCTCGAATGACGAGGGTGTTTCAAAACCATCTTCAACCAAAGTATAATCATGTAAGTCGTACTACTCTAAAACGTGATGCAATGTAATTATGGAAAACGGCTAAACAACAATTAATAGATGGTTTTCTTAATTTAAATTCTAGTGTCAACATACAACGGATGTTTGGTCAGCTCCTCATGGTTTGTCTGGTTCGTACCTTTGTGTTACCGCACATTGGAGTGAGCCCGAAACTTGGCAAATGATGAAGCATGTCACTGCATTCGAAGACTTTCCGGTTCCCCACACGGGTGTTGCTTTATTCAAAATGTTGAAAAAAAATGTTTGTCAAATTTCATTTGGAAGAAAAAAAATCAATTACGTTGGATAATGCAAGTAACAATACAAAAGCCATTGGTAGACTACAATTAAAATACAGTCCACCTATGGACGGCATATTTTATCATAGTCGATGTGTTGCACACATCATTAACTTGGTTGTGCAATCCGGATTAGCGGAGCTCCCGATAGATCACAGGAAATAATCTTATAAACAAATGTTAAAAGATATATTTAAATCGGGTACTAAAACATATGTTGACTATATTCAGTTGTGTAAACAAGCGGGGAAACCTTGTTGAGCACCTAATTGGAACGTTTCGACAAGATGGAATTCTACTTATCATATGTTCCAATGTGGTCTAAAACAAAAAATGACTTTGCAATATTTTCATGACACTTTGTCTGATGCGGGTAGGTGCACTCCATTGTTACTATTAAAAATCTAACCCGATTACTTGAAGTTTTTAACAATGTCATGAAAAATATTATCGGGGGTTTATTATCCAATATCTCCATTGGTACTCTAACAAATATTCTTCATGTGTAACAAACTAACTGAATTTGAACTTAATGGTGATATATATGCATGCATGGTTGTACCAATGAAAAAAAAGCTTAGGAAATATTTTTAAAAAATGCCACCGGTAATTACTTGTGTGGCCGCTTTGAATCCATGTTTTAATGTAAGCGGGGTAGAGTTACTTATCGAGTCGATTACAATTGATTTGAAGTGTTTTGACGATGACTTTGTAGCTAAGGCAAAAGAACGTTTCAACAAATCTTTGTAAGGTTTGTATAATATTTATTATTTGAAATATGGTAACCCAACTCAATCAACAAGTGAGGCTTCTTCATCGAGGTCGCATTCACGGAATCCGATGACTCAATTGCTGAACCGGTTAAAAGAAAATTCCAACAAACAGGAAAATAATGACCGTTTAGCGAGCAACGAATATGAGAGATATGTCACGACCAATTTTATCTCCTATCTTCAGATCGATGAGTTTGCAAGTTTTGATGTTTTGGGTTTTTGGAAAGCAAAGGAATCAATGTTTCCCGTTCTATCCCGAATGGTCCAGGATATACTAAGTATACAAGCTACTTCGGTAGCTTCCGAATTTGCTTTTTCAAGTGGAAGGATGTTATCATTCAGAAGAACAAGACTCACACCGACGTCTTTAGAGATGTGTATGTGTCTAAAGGATCACTTGGACGCAACCGATCGAATACAACACACATCAAATCTTAAAAACTCCTTAGACTTTGAAGTTGAGATCTTAGATGAAGAGGTGCTAGCGAGTGAAGCGATATCACTTTTCGATGAAGAAATCGCACTAGATGAAGCTGCTAGCGAAGCTAGGTCCAACAGATCCGGAGAAGAATATGAAATCACTTCCGACTAGCTTTCCGAATTCCAATGTATTATGTTTTAAGTTTATGTATTATGTTTGATGTATTTATTTTCTGATGTATTTCATTTTCGATGTATTTCCGATGTATTATGTGTTGTATTAAATAAAAGTTGAAGTTTATTGAGTTTATTTTGTATAAAACGACGAAAAACGAAAAAAACCAAAAACCGGTTAACCGGTAAAAACCGGTTAGGAACCGGTCCCTAACCGGTTAGGTTTTTTTCCCCCAGTTACCGGTTTGGACCTGAACCGGTTAACCGGTCCAACCGATTTTTCCGGTGGGTTGACCTAACCGGTTATGGTTTGACCAAAACTAAAACCAAAACCGGTTAACCGGTTTGTGCATCTCTAGGTCAGAGTAGTTGGATGATCCCATATCCTAGTGTATGAATGTGTAGCATCTTGTTTTCTTGTATCTTTTGCTAGCTACTTGCTACTTTTGTTCTTAATAAAATGAAGCTAAAGAAAACAATGACTCTATCTAACGATTCTAACTAAGCATGACCCTAACAACTTCAACGACCACCCAATCACATAATTTTATCTATAGTTCAGGGTGTGTATCTACTCTTCCAAATGAGTTATATGGTATAAGATTATGATGTTTGTCTTGGCTTATATGTGGGCTTATGAGCTTATTTGATTTCGGCTTATATTTCATAAACTTCAATTTTCCGGCTTATTTTGAGACTTGTGGGCTTATATAAGTTTATTGCGATATGATAAAATTATATAAGCCTATAAATCTCACAATTAATAAGCTAGAAAATTGGGGATTAAGAAATATAAGTCAAAATTAAATAAACTCATAAGCCCACATATAAGCCGAAACAAACACCCCTTAATTAGTATTTCTAGATTAAGAAATTTAATGAAAGTTGCTTCACTATACACTCTTTCTCATACCTAAGTTCTTTATAAATGCACTATTTAATTTTTCACATTCAAAATAAAAAAAAATACTAAGACTACTCTTTCTCTCTCCATATCATGCATAGGGAACTTGAAAATGACAAGATCTTCATCAAAAATCTATCGTTATAGTTTCAACGATGTCCCACGATATGAAAATGATACGTTTTGAACATAATCGATAACATCAAGATATCAATCGATGCATTGTGACAGGTACTGCGACATCTTGTAATGGTATAATTAATGCTATTTATTTCAAACGCCACGTTATTTTTAGAACTCAATATATAGATACTGTTTGGGATAGCAAGTTTTCCTATAAATACAGTCACTGCGTTGGGGTTTTTATTCTTCCATACAATCTCTATACATTGGCCAAATAATAACACTTATGCTAATCTTTATTTAAATTTTAATAAACATCCCTTTAGATCATCGTAATAAAACTATGTTTGGATCTGTTATGGTCTCAAATTAGGCATTCATCAATTTACGCCAAGTTGGACTTTATCTAACTCGAAACCTAGAGGTCTTCATCACTTTACGTCATGAGGCCTCAAGCTGTTTACCCTAATAATTTTTCACGGGTTGGAGTGGGCATGACCGTTGTTTAATTCGGCTTTTCATCCTCTCATATCTCGTGAAGAAAATTAGGGTTAATGACAAGGGTCCTTACGCGCGCCTATGTTTCTTGATTTGATTTGGGGATATTAGGGGTTTTTTCCCATCTGCATTGCTAAAAACGAAAATGCTTATGAAAAGAAGGTTTGACTATGATTCTACCAAAAAACTGATGATGAACGTGGAAGGATTCTACACTCCAAGTTATGGTTAACGTGGTTTATTAAGTTTTACTATACCGTCTTTCTCATCTATGTTACTTGCATAATATTTATATCAAAAGATGTTGATCAAAGGATTTTCAACTCCTCTTTGGATTTAATAACTATCCACAAATTTATTATAGTTTTTATCAAATGGATGTATTAATCCCATCTAGTTAGGTCATCTTTGGATTCAACATATGGCCACAAATTTGATGTATTTTTGTGGCACAAATGTATTTTTATTGTTTATGATTTTATGTGTAATATACAATTAATTAGTAAAATCTTATTATCGACATAATTACTTTTTGTTTTGTTTCGCATACATACGCATATCCTGTTGATTGTGTGCAATAATTAATGTTGTTTTGATATCCACCTATCCTTTTGGTGTTTCATTTTTGTCACGACATTTCCTTTAACTCCATTCCATTATATAACTAACAAATCGCCATTCCTAATTTAAAAGATTATCATCATCATTCATATCTTTAAGATTTAAGTATATCGTCCTCCTCCTCTTTTAAAAAATTGTTCCAATAAAAACATACGTTCAAGAATTTCACCCCCACCACCATTGTCATCAATGGTGTCCTCATCAACAACACAAAACATCTTCCCACATATAAGTATCTAAAATGAAATTTTGGAGAAGTGCATACAAAAAGAAATGTTTTGGATTGATCAATATAAATACTTAATCAACCATTCAGAATTAGAAAAGAACAAATATGATGATGTTATGCACAAGATGGTCAAACGAGTCTTGGGGACTACTCATTTTGGACGGCTTAGATGACTCTTGGATCCTACTCACACAACAAGCACACCCGCAGGAGCTCTCACAAAGAAAGCACACATCTAGAACCTTCAATAGCTTGTTATAAATAGGACTCATTGTAAGCCCTTGGGCACTAAGTTTTTTTCACCTAGTTAATTTTCAGCTTATTTTGAGTGTAATCTTTTAAATATTGTAATGTTTTTTTATGAATTAATGAAATTTCAAGTTTTAGCTTAAAATCAGTTTTACTCATGTGTGTTCAAAAGTTATCATGAATCTTGCTTAAGCTTTTATAAGATCTTATTTAAGCACATTATTAATCTGTTTTCATTTAAATATAAAGCATTTAAGAAAATTTTACAAAACACAAAAAAAAATATCCACCCTCAAATACCACAGCTTAATGGATGATAAGCTGGATTTGGATGGGCTTATGGACACCACCATCTTATCTTTGATAAGCTGGAGCTTGTAGATAAGCTTTTAAAAGCTTGGTTTGCCCTGTTTGAGCAAGGGCCTTTGTAAGTCTCTTATTTTCAAAATTTTAGCTTAGTACTATAGCATTGCTTATTTTTTGCTTATTATTACTTATATCTGCTTATTACTACTTATTATGGATATTTAGTGCTTATATTGCCTAGCTTATTTGTTTCAAAATTTATTATTCCAAAAAAAGTTTCTTTGAGTAAAACTGTGATGTTAATAAGTTAAAAAACTGTATGATTAGTTTGCTTATTTAAGTGCTTATTTATGTTTGGTATGTGCTTAATAGTGCTTAATGTTACCTTTTGATCATCTGTCTTTAATAAACATTGCTTAAATTTTTATTTATCAGCCTATAAATTGGATTTAAGAACTTAAAGGGGTGTTTGGTTTAACCATGTTCATTGGTCAAAATGGGTCAAAACCTGTTTTGTGCACTTGAGTCAACTTAGACTAGATAAAAGTAGTGGTAAAAATTAGCTAGTTTAAGTTTTTAAGTATTAAATATCATTTTTAAGGTTTTAAGAGTTTGTGGTTTGAATCTGTGAGCTTATAGCTCATTTTATCTGCTTATTTGATTATTCTTTTAAATCTTGAGCTTTTATGATGTTTTTGTGTTTGTGCAAGTGTTATATAGGTTAGAAACCATAAGCTAATAGCCTGCATTGTTGGTTTGCATTTTTGCCAAGTCTGTCAAAAATTTGCTAAGTTTTCAAATTTTTTGAGAAAATGCTTTTTCAATTGCTTTTTCTGGCTTATTCTTTATTTCAAAATGCTTTTTGAAAGTTGTTATGTGTTCTTTGAGGCTTGAACTTGATCTGTTTGTTGGTCTTAAGTTCATAAGGATTTGTTAGTTAGCTTATTTTTAAGCTGAAAAGTTGGTTTTATGAAGATTGCAAAAAAAAATTCTAAGTGTTGAATCTGTGTGAAATAGCTTTTTCATTAAGCTTTTTAAGTACTTATTTGAATTTCAAAATCATTTTTTTTGTTGCTTATTGTAGCTTTTTGGCCAAGTTTTTCAGTGGTATAAGCCACTAAGCCATAAGGATCTGTTTGCTAGCTTATTTTTTAAGCTAGAAAAGTCCCATTTGGCTGTTTGCTTATCAGTTTTGGCCAAAAAGCTTATTTTCTTATTTGTGCCTCTCAGCTTATTGCATTTTCTTAATTTAGGTTTAGTTTAGCTTATTAGGTTAGTTTAAGTCTAGTTTAGCTTAATTTAGGTCATGCCGGTTTCTACCGACGGTTCATTAAGGATTTTTCCTAAATTTCCCAACCGGGATGACTCACCTCCTTGAGAAAAATACTCCATTCATCTTCTCCGATGAATGTATTCAAGCTTTTGAAACGTTAAAGAAAAAACTTACTGAAGCTCCAATTTTGATTGCCCTCGTTTGCAAAATCTTTGACGTGTGGGGCATCAATTTCATGGGGTCGTTTCTGTTTTCACGAGGGAACAAGTACATACTCGTAGCTGTCGACTACTTGTTTTAAAAATAAGGTTTGAAGCCCAAAAGCGCGTCCACCGACCAATGACGCCCCGAGTTGTTTGCAATTTCTTAAATCTCCTCTTTCCCCAATTCGGTACCCCTCGTTCTATCATAAGTGGATCGCAGAACTATTTTTGCATAATGACAATTTTGCAAAGGTCATGCTTTAAATCGGAGTTACTCACCGTCTCCCACCGCGGTATCACCACAAACAAGTGGGCACAGTTGAGGTATCTAAAACTTGGCTTGAACGAATTCTTGGAAAGGACCTATAGGCTGAGAACAGTGCTCATTGGTCGGATAATTAGATGATGCATTATGAGGCTCCTTTCGTAACAGCTTACAAACACCATCGGTGTACTCCATAAAGCTCGTGTACGGGAGGAAAAAGCATGTCATCTAACCCGATCGAGCTCGAGCACAAGCCTTTTAGGCCTTGAAGCAGCAAGCTTTGACCTTTGAGACCGCAGGCGATAACCGAAAAGTTAACTCAATGAATAAATGAACTTCCTGTGATCAAGGCCTTATGAGAACTCATTAATCTATAATGAAAACAAAGAGGTTCAATGACTCCAGATCAAAAACGCGTTTTCAACGTGGTGATCAAGTCCTCTTTAAACTCTTGTTGAAAGTTGTTCTCGGGCAAGTTTAAAATCCGCTTGGTCCGGACGTTCACCATTTCGCCAATGTCTTTCATATGCACCGTTCGAGTCTATCCCAAAACTCCGGGCCAAAACTTCAAGGTGAACGGGTCATAGACTTAAAGCACTACTTTGGAGGGGACGTACCTCAAAATGGTTGTCCCAGATCTCTTAACTTCCCAGGCGGACAATGAATTGAGGATTGGGTCAAAGCTTAGTGACCCTAAACATTGGCGCTTGTGGGGAGGCAAACCCATTGCTATATCTAGTAGTAATATTATGTAGTAATGAATAAGTGTTTTTGTTGTGAGGAGGTGTGCCTCTTTTTCTTTCTCGGTTTTGTGTTTTATTGTGATGGTCAGGGATCTGTCCCGGATTTTTGAAGCCTCTCTGGCTCTTGGTTTTGTCCTTGATCACTCGAGCTTCAAATCCTCAGGTCATTTGGGAAAATCAAATCCTTATCTAATCGATACTAACATTTATCTTTACGCATACTTAGTAAAAGGATATGTCTTAGGATTTAGTAGAGACCCTTCATTTTACATGAGGACAATGTTTAGTTCTAGTATGGGAGGATTTCTAGTCGATTATTTTGATTAATGCCTGCAGCGTGTTTTCGCGTTAATCCCGTTTTCCCAAAATTTAAAAAAAATGAAAAAAATTTTAAAAATTTCAAAAATAAAATAAGTGTTTTGTTACAATTTTGACTTTCCTGCTGGGTAGAATAAGAATAAATTTTGGACTCGATTTCCGGGTAGGTGTGCTGAGATCTAGCTTGTCCTTAACTTTTAGACCAAGTGTTCGCGGAATTTACGCGCAAGAACAAAAAAATGATAGGGTTAAGTATGAGTTGATTTGCTAAACAAGGATTTATTTGGAAATCTTAAGAGTCGTGTATGTAATTTATGGCTTTTTCTACCTATTAAGCTCCTAACCAGGGAACTAATATACGTGCTATTTTTGGAGGTTAAACTTAAATCAACAATTTTTATGTAGTTGATAGGAATAATTTTAGTCTTAGTTCAAATTTATACTTAAATTTTCTAAAAAGAAGTCTTCTCTAAGTGTGAAATAAAAAAAATATTGAAAAAATATAAATGATGAATAATAAATATAAACTGTGGGCTGATAAAAGTTTGTTGCATCTTGCCGGCTCACAACCGATGTTGCAGCCTTCTAAAAGGTCGAGGGTTACAATTGCATCATGGTTATGTTTAATATTAAGTGTGAATTAATAAATGTAAGGAAAATCTCTTTTTGTTAAATTTTATATATGCTTTTGAACTTGAATATTCATTTTAAGTTTTTAAATAAGCTATGTATATACGGGAAACCTAAGAGTTTTTGAACCAAAGGGACCTAGTGGCTAGTCCCGATACTAGTCATCTGTGGGGGGTGTCAAAAGGCATGGGTACATTATCCGCTAGGTTGGGATGTGCCGTAGGGAAAGTCGCCTACATGGGATGATCCGCCTTCAAACTTCATTATTCTCGGGTGGAACGTGAAGATAGAATTTGCAAAACGTTTGATCATGGTGAAATCATTTGGCACATTCTCCTAATATATAATAATTGTCAGGAGTGAATAGTTCACAAGTTTCAAATATGAGTAGTGTTAGCATCTTAACTTATATTTAATGGTGATTTCGTTTTAAGCTTGGTTTGGGATGAGTGAAAAGTCGAGGACAATGAATTTATCCTTTTTGGGTGCATTTTTGGATCGAAATGCATCTTGTTCTATGATCCCTAACGATTATGAAAATAACGAAAGTCAAATATTCAAAGGCTTAGTTTTAGCATTAAAAAAAGGAGGAAAAAGCGAAATTACAAAACTATGTGTTATATTTTCTTTAAGAATTGGTAAAAATCAGGGGCTTTTCTAAATCTTAATTCTTTCACTAATTCCCTCGATGAACACTTAGTACTTTTCGAGATAATTAGTCGAGGGGGAACGAGATTCTAGTTTTCTTTAGTGTTTACTTATAGCATTGAGTGCGGACACGAATTATCCTTAGTATGGGGGCATTTTGGTATGTCGTTTAAATAAACATTACCTTTGACCACCTAAAAACGGACTTAAATGACAAAAAACGTACCAAAAATACATTGTATTTGTATGTTTGCCATTTGTATTGTGCAGGAAACGGATATCCAAGAAAAGGACAAATCGAAGCCAAAACGACAAACCGAGCACGAGAACGGAAAGACCATGAGAAGTCAAAAAGACCAAGTCAAAGTCAACAAAAAAGTCAAAGTCAAAGTCAAAGTCAAAGTCAACCCTGGGAAGTGGCATTGGAAAAAGCATCAAAAACCAAACCCGAAAACCTAAATTGCCAAAAGTGGGCCCACCCGTACCCACCTAGTGGGCCCGGGTCAGCCCACTTATATGTTACAAAACTTTAAGCTATAAAAAAGGTCCCTCCAAACACCTTTTTTATAAGTTATAAGGCACGTCAACAAACAAGCCCCAAACCCATCCCCCTTATAACAACTTGTTTATCCCTTTCCACTTATAAAACCTTAACAACGTTTGCCTTTAAATGAGACTACATAATGCAAAACCATTTACAAACCTCAAGGACCAAATTTGCAAAGTACAAGGACTGTGGTTGTGATATCTATATACACCTTAAGGGACCAACCTTGCCATTTTCCCTATCTTTTAACAAAAGTATGAGACGACTGTTTATTCCCAAACACTGAGAATGTGTCATTTCCTCAGACCAGACAATAAACACTGTTCCCCTTTCTTCTCCCCTTTGTCAACCAACTCCTATACACACCTTATCCCACCTCACAATACAACAAATGACACCTTGGCAATCCTTTACAAGCTCATTCGGCAAAGAATAAAGACAAAAATAAAGGGCTAAGATCAAGAGACTTGGGGACTACTCATTTTGGACGGCTTAGATGACTCTTGGATCCTACTCACAACGAAGCACACCGAGGAGCTCTCACAAGAAAGCTACAAGACTAGAACCTTCAATTGGCGTTGTTATAAATTGGCTCATTGTAAGCCCTTGGAAAAAAAGTTTTTTTTCACCTAGTTGTTAATTTTCAGCTTATTTTTAGTGTAATCTTTTAAATATTATAATGTTTTTTTATGAATTAATGAAATTTCAAGTTTTAGCTTAAAATCAGTTTTACTCTTTTGTGTTTAAAAGTTATCAAGAATTTTGCATAAGCCTTTTATAAGATCTTATATAAGCATATTATTAATCTGTTTTCATTTAAATATAAAATATTTAAGAAAATTTTACAAAAACATAAAAAAAATATCACCCTCAAATACCACAGCTTAATGGATGATAAGCCAAATTTGGATGGGCTTATGGACACCACCAGCTTATCTTTGATAAGTTGGAGCTTGTAGATAAGCTTTTAAAAGCTTGGTTTGCCCTGTTTGAGCAATGGCATTTGTAAGTCTCTTATTTTCAAAAATTTAGCTTAGTACTGTAGCATAGCTTATTTTCTGCTTATTATTACTTATATCTGCTTATTACTGCTTATTATAGATGTTTAGTGCTTATATTGCCTAGCTTATAGTTTAAAATTCATTAGTGCAAGTTTTGAGTTAAAACTGTGAGTTATAAGTTAAAACTATTTGATTAGTCTAGCTTATTTAAGTGCTTATTTATGTTTGGTATGTGCTTAATAATGCTTAATGTTACCTTTTGATCATCTGTCTTTAATAAACCTTGCTTAAATTTTAGTTAATCAGCCTAAAATTTGGATTTAAGAACTTAAATGGGTGTTTGGTTTAACCATGTTCACGGGTCAAAATGGGTCAGAACCTATTTTGTGCACTTGAGTCAACTTAGACTAGATAAAAGTAGTGGTAAAAATCAGCTAGTTTAAGTTTTTAAGTATTAAATCTTATTTTTAAGGTTTTAAGAGTTTGTGGTTTGAATATGTAAGCTTATAGCTCATTTTATCTGCTTGTTTGATTATGCTTTTGAATCTTGAGCTTTTATGATGTTTTTATGTTTGTGCAAGTGTTAAATAGGTTAGAAACCATAAGCTAATAGCCTGCATTGTTGGTTTGCATTTTTGCCAAGTTTGTCAAAAATTTGCTAAGTGTTCAAAATTTTTGAGAAAATACTTTTTCAATTGTTTTTTGTGGTTTATGCTTTATTTCAAAATACTTTTTGAAAGATGATAAATGTTCTTTGAGGTTTAAATTTGATCTGTTTGTTGGTCTCATATTCATAAGGTTCTGTTTAAGTGCTTATTTTTAAGCTCAAAAGTTGGTTTTGTGAAAATTGCAAAAAAAAATTCTAAGTGTTGAATCTTTGTAAAATAGCTTTTTCATTAAGCTTTTTAAGTGCTTATTTGAATTTCAAACTCATTTTTCTTTGTTGCTTATTGTAGCTTTTTGGCCAAGCTTTTTAGTGGTATAAGCCACTAAGCCATAAGGATCTGTTTGCTAGCTTATTTTTTTAGCTAGAAAAGTCCCATTTGGCTGTTTGCTTAACAGTTTGGCCAAAAAGGTTATTTGCTTATTTGTGCCTCTCAGCTTATTGCATTTGCTTAATTTAGGTTTAGTTTAGCTTATTAGGTTAGTTTAAGTCCATTTTAGCTTATTTCCTTTAGTTTAGAGCTTATTTAAGCTTATTTGTGTTTTAGTTTAAAAATCTTAAGTTTTATAGCTTTTTAAGTGTTCTGTCTTTCTAGCTTATTTTAGTTGCTTATCTTTGTTCAAAAATGCTTTTTAGATATAGCCTTTTAACTGTCTTAGCTTATTTCTCTTTTTGGATTGCTTATTAGTGCTTAAAATAGCTTAACAGTTAGCATTAAGTCACTTAGTATAATATAGCTTATTCTGTCACACTTAACAGCTTATTTTTGGTTTATAAAAAATGTGTTTTTTGTAAAAGTTGCTTATTTTTAAATCTTCTAAAAAGTTGTAAAAAATGGCATTTGAAAAACATTTGGGAGTTGGGGGAAGTCCCAGGTGAGCAAGACTCGAACCCGGGACCTCAACCCCTACTCACCAAACGTTTTTACACACAACACTCACTACCTCTAGCACCCTTTGGTCTTTTCTGTTTAACTTTGCATAATCTATATACTTATATACACTTTCATCCAATTTTCATATAAGCTCTTCGCAGCTTATTTTGGGCTTTTTAGAGCTTATTCGATAAGCTGGCTTAACCAGCTTATTTTCCCTAGGAACTTTACAACATTTAGGACTTTCCTGCATTTTTTTTAGATTTTTCCAACTTAATTTGTTATTTTTCTTTATTTTTCGAAGAGTAAAATTTTAGAAAATCATTTAAAAATAGTTTAATTAATCAGAAAAATACAAAAAAATAGTTTTTAGATTTAGAATAAATAGTTTTAGGTTTACAAAGTTTAAAATCTTTTTCATCAATTTTAGATTTTAAATTTCATTTTTTGCATTTTAAATTAATTTTAGGAAATAGTTTTTAAATATAAAAAGTAGTGAAAAATATTTTTCTGAATTTTTATCACATTTTAGACTTTTCTAAAGTAGAAAATCATTTTTTGGAATTTTTAGGTGTTAATTTGTTATTTTCTAGAATTTTAAATAGATTAAATAGGTTTTAATTCATAAAAAATTATTAAAAAGTCAAAAAAATATAATTCCTTTTTAGAAAATTTCTTTTGTCATTTTAGAGGTTTAGAAACTAAGTTTTCATTTTTAGGGTTAATATTTGCCTTAGTTAGTTTTTAGAAGCGTTTTTAGGATCCCCGTTTTGCGTTTTTAAGTTTAAAATAGTTTTGCCTTAATTGTCTTTAAGTGTTTGCATTATTTTTCCCATAGATTTGGAAAACCAATCAAAATCTTGTTCCATTCAAGCATCGATTATCAAAACAACTCTCGACTTTCAATTGCATTCCTCGTTAGGGATAACGACCCGGGAATCATACTTCCGGATTTTCTACATTAAGATTTTTGATTCTTATTATATATTTATATATTTATTATATATATTATTTATATATATTATATATATATATATTTTATTTTATATACATTATTTAATATATATTTAAAAGGGTTAGCAGGATAACGATCATCTACCAAAAATGATGGAGGAAAGTGGAAGGATTCTACACTCACAAGTTATGGGTTTATGTGGTTTAGGAAGTTTTACTATTACCGTCTTTCTCATCTATGGTACTTGCTAATATTTGTATCAAAAGATTGTTGATCAAAGGATTTTCAACTCCTTCTTTGGATTTAATAACTATCCACAAATTTATTATAGTTTTTATTAAATGGATGTATTAATCCCATCTAGTTAGGTCATCTTTGGATTCAACATATGGCCACAAATTTGATGTATTTTTATGGCACAAATGTATTCTTATTGTTTATGATTTTATATGTAATATACAATTAATTAATAAAATCTTATTATCGACATAATTACTTTTTGTTTTGTTTCGCATACATACGCATATCCTGTTGATTGTGTGCAATAATTAATGTTGTTTTGATATCCACCTAACCTTTTGGTGTTTCATTTTTGTCACGGCATTTCCTTTAACTCCATTCCATTATATAACTAACAAATCGTCATTCCCAATTTGAAAGATTATCATCATCATTCATATCTTTAAGAATTAAGTATATCGTCCTCCTCTTCTTTAAAACAATTGTTCCAATAAAAACATATGTTCAAGAATTTCACCCCCACCACCATTGTCATCAATGGTGTCCTCATCAACAACACAAAACATCTTCCCACATACAAGTATCTAAAATGAAATTTTGGAGAAGTGCATACAAAAAGAAATGTTTTGGATTGATCAATATAAATACTTAATCAACCATTCAGAATTAGAAAAGAACAAATATGATGATGTTATGCACAAGATGGTCAAACGAGTATACGTGCAGAACAAGGAAATTGCAATGTGAGAGGATAAAGTAAAGGAACTGTTGTCCCTTTGAGTTAGTGACCAAAACAACTATGGTAGAAACTTTGTGAATACTAAAGAGTATGCGGAATCTACTCTTTAATACTTAGAAGAATGTTAATGAAACAGTAAACTTTAAGAACAATGATATAACTGAAAAGCTCCAATATTATTATTATGAATAATATGAGTACTCTGTGTAGTACTAGGGTTTACAACCTTGAAGCTATGTATCAAAACGTCTATGACTATTGTGTATACAAAACCATAACCTAGGATCTCCTTTTATACACTAAGGAGTCCTTTACAAGATAACTACAAATCTTCTATAATGTTAAACTTATACGTATCTTTCTAACTATATAGAATATACTCTGAATAAGTCAATACAAATCTCTTGACACGTCTTTATCTCTTTAGCAGTCTTTAATCTTCATGCAGCAGTCTTAAGTCCATCCGCAGTATTAAGTTAGTACTAGCAGTACTAACTTTCTGCTAGCAGTACTAACTAGTTAATACTTACAATTGTAACTTGAGCAGTACTAACTCTTGACTTGGCAGTACTAAGTATGAACACATTTAATTCCTAACATATTTGCTTGTTTTCTATCATAAGTAGAACCCAAGAAAGTGATTTAAGATTTGACAGATCCAAGCTGTATAGAAGCAATGCAAGATGAGCTTCTACAGTTTAAATTGCAAAAGGTTTGGATTTTGGTTGATTTATCATATGGCAAGAGGGCCATTGGGACAAAATTGGTCTACATAAACAAGAAAGATGAGAGAGGTATTGTTGTTAGAAACAAAGCAAGGCTGGTTGCACAGGGTTACACTCAAGAAGAGGGAATAGATTATAATGAGGTTTTTTCTCCAATTGCTAGGATTAAAGCAATTAGGCTGTTCTTATCCTATGCCTCATTCATGAACTTTGTTGTTTACCAGATTGATGTGAAGAGTGCATTTTTGTATGGCAAGATTGAAGAGGAAGTTTATGTCTATCAACCTCTAGGGTTTGAAGATCTAGAGTTCCCTGATAAAGTTTATAAGGTAGAAAAGGCATTATATGGTCTACTTTCAGCTCCTAGAGCTTGGTATGAGACTTTATCTACCTATTTATTAGATAATGGATTTCAAAGAGGTCAAATAGATAAAACTTAATTCATTAAATGGGTCAAAGGTGATATTCTACTAGTTCAAGTACATGTTGATGATATCATTTTTGGATATACTAAGAAGGAGTTATGCACTAAGTTTGAGAAATTAATGCACAAAAAGTTCCAGATGAGTTCTATTGGTGAGCTCACTTTCTTCTTATGATTGCAGGTGATGCAAAAGGAAGATGGGATTTTTATTAGCCAAGACAAGTATGTGGTTGAAATTTTAAATAAGTTTGGTTTCTCAATTGTGAAGACAGCAAGTACATCTATGGAGACTTCAAAGCCTTTGATGAAGGATGAAAATGCCAAAGATGTTGATGTTCACTTATATAGATCAATGATTGGCTCATTGATGTATTCAACATCTTCAAGGCCTGATATTATGTTTGCTGTATGTGCATGTACAAGATTTCAAGTCACACCTAAAGTTTCACATCTTCATGCTGTGAAAAAAATCTTTAGATACTTGAAAGGTCACCATTTGACTTGGAAGCTTATACTGATAGTGACTATACTGGTGCAAGTTTAGACAGGAAATCTACAACAAGAGGTTGTCAATTTCTTAGGAGTAGATTGATTTCATGGCAATACAAGAAGCAAACTGTAGTTGCCAACTCTACTACTGAAGCAGAGTATGTAGCTTCAGCTAATTATTGTGGTAAGGTGTTATGGATCCAAAATCAAATGCTGGATTACGGATACAACTTCATGAATACCAAGATTTTCATTGACAATGTAAGC